>VWZF01006236.1:2143334-2261061 GCA_013396755.1 Sclerurus mexicanus | reverse complement strand
GCTGCTGCCGCTGCCGCCGCCGCGCAGCCATGGACTGCAGCACAAAGGCGCGGGCCCGCTGAGGTAACACCGTGACATTCCCACGGGGCCGGGACGGAGCGAGGGAGCGGGCCCGCGGCCGCGGGAGGGAGGTGGGGGCGGGCGGNAATGCGCTTTCCCGGGAATGCGCTTTCCCGGGAAGGCACAGGCATTCCGGTCACGGCAGCGCCGACCCACCGGCGTGACCGGCATCGGCCCCGCGGCGCTCGCTGCTGCGGGGGATTATTGCCCTTCTGTGCTCGTGTTAGCGAAGAGGGAATTCAGGATTGCCGCCTTGAGCTTTAGGCTCCAGAAATGATGGTTTGCGGCGGGCCTCCTGGGAGTTTGCTCCTCGGTGTTTGGTCAGGTTTCATCTCGCATCGTAAAGGTTATTTAGGAATTCGGAGCGGAATTGTCTTTGGGTGTTCAGTGCAGAGTTAAGGACAGGCAGGGTCTGCGCTGCCAAACGATGTGTTTTCAGCAGGGGAGCCTTGGAGTGGCTCTGAAAGAACGGCAGAACACGCCTCAAAAGCAACAACCCGGTCATGGAGCTGGGTTGCCTCTGTTTCTGCCTCCTCAGCATCGTTAAGTTACAGGCAGGTTGAGCCTGAATCTGCTGGTTTTCATTCACAGGTCCTGGACTCATGTCTGGAGGGTAGTGATGTGATACCAAGCAGAGGAAAGATCTGTAGGCTTGTGCCTCATCTGAATGGTGCCACTATGTGGAGGAGTTAAGTTTTAAAACAAATAGATAAAATCAGTGGCAACGAATATCTGGGCAAAAAAAAATAGTTGGCCAGGGGTTATAAAAGCATGAATGTATGGAATTGCTGAATTGTGTGGGAGAAGTTACTGCTTAAATGAGTGTTGGTTCCAGAGGAATGAAGCCTGATAAATGTGACCTCAGCCTTCAAAAGAGCGCTGTGGTGTGCCTGGCGCAGCTTCAGGCTGTCTCACCTGCCTTCTGGTCCAGTTGCTGGTGACTGACATAAAGTGCAGGTGTGGTAGATGTATGGCTGTGTGTGATCAGCAGGGAAGGGATGGTGGTGGCTTTTTGGGGGGGAGCAGCACAAGACAGGGCAGTTCTGCACGTGCCTGCTTTGACAACAGATCTGCTGTGAAAAACTCCTTTTGCATCCTTGCCAGCGTTAGCCTTGTACCAGGGAGTTCTCAGAACTGCACATCCAGCCGCTGAAGTGGCCTTGCTGGGTGGAAACTGTGTGAACAAATTGTACAAGCCTCCTTGGTGGCATCCAGTACTTACAGGGTAAGAAAGTGTCAACTTTGGGAACGGTGTGAGCTCTTTGGCCATTATCGGACAAGCTCCTCAATGCTACTTTGAGTGAGGAGTTCATGTGTTTCTCAGTGAAACAAAATGATAATTGTGCGATTAATAGAGTGTACCAGTTTTAACTTGCGATATTGTCATGTAACACTTTTAGTGATACGTTATTTTTCAGAAGACATCCCTTAAGCTTAGTTTTCTCTGGGAGAATGCGAAGCCCTAAGCAGGAACAGGTGGGCTGTTTGGAGGTTGAGTGTTTAATGATAGAGGTTAGTGCACTATGATGATGATGATTAAGCACGTCCTTAATTCCTGACCAATAGATGGAGCGCTGCTATGCTTTAGGATATCTGGGGATTTAATGGTCTCTTGGTTAAATCAGTCATTATCCTTGACTCTTGCCTGAGGATTGAGGCAGCTGACATTTTTATTTAAGGAAATGGTGATTTTTAGGGTGGTGCAGTCAGGCTGTCACATACACCATGATCATCTAACCCAAAGGAGAGGTCCAGGTGGTGCCTCTCAAGCCAGAAGCTTTGCACTGCTTGTAGATTGTGGACCAGAGCTATCTGGGTGAACGGGGCTGCCTCACCGTGTCGGTCACTGAGATGTACTGCAGCTCTTCTGGGTGACCCGTTGCTGGTAATGAAATGAGCGTGGGCTGTTCGACAGGGCTGGCTGAGCTGGGCTCAGTGAAACTGTGCTGGAACTGTCCCTGTTGCATGTGATGTTAGAGGTGACATTGCACGTGGGGCCGCCTGCTTTTGTTCAGCTCTGCTTGTTACAGGCCAATGACCTGGCATAAGACTCTGTTTGCTGTGACAATCATGAGAAATTAACGTGTAAGAGATGAAAAATGAAAACTATTTTAAGACAGCCCAGCATTAGCTTGTTTCCTTTTGTAAGGGGAATGTTTTACAAATGAAAAACTGAAATGAAAGAAGGCAAAAGACTGCTAGTTTTTCCCTTGTTAAAATCGTTGTTGCTAGTTAAAACTGCAGCAAATGTGCTTGCTGCCCTGTGGATGGTGTTGGAAGGATAATGTTTTTAAAAAAAAACCAATTTAATTTATGAGAATAACTTCTGTGACTTTGAGATGATGCACAAAATTGCCATTGCTAGCTTTTTTTAAACTCGATACAAATTTTAGTTTCTTTTAAAAATGTGCTGTAACTTTAGCAGCCGTAGTAACCTCTGGCTATTATTTCCCTTGTAAATCAATTCTGCATTTTCATAGTGCTGCTGTTTCAAAAACTGAGTCGGTCATTGTTTTGGTATTGACTTAGAAGAATGCAATCTATATTATTTAATAACATTGCTTCCCATTACATCACAGTTTTTCTTCAAGCTATGTTTTGAAATGTCTGCTGCTGTATGAGCAATGGTAGTAGGTGGTGGTGTGTGGCATCTGGTAGGGTTCTTGGGGGTAGTTGCCCTTTGTGTAGCATTTTTTGGCAGATGAAGATGAATAAAAGCTACTTGACCCTTAGGGAACAGCAGTAACTCACTCATTTTAGTTAATATTAGCTCTGTTTGCCCACAGAGTCTACTCTGCTTCTATGTTAACTTTGAGTCACTTGGCATATGGGGAAATGCTGTTGTTTCTTTTCTGTATTCAAGATAACACACGTCATCGTGCATCATCACAAATGAGATTTTGAGAGATTTCTTTTAAAGATATCTGAGCAAGTACGTGATTGTTTTGTGGATAATTTGTGGTCCACACTAATAGTTAGAACAAACAAATTTTAATTAATTGGTTAGATAAGAAAGTATCTTTAGTCGTGGTATGTTCTTAATCTGGGCTGGGGGAAGGGGGAGAGTTCACTTCAAAATCTTAAGTAAATTGAAAAATGCTGATTGCTAAAAGATTGAGATTTTCTATAGATCCATTGAAAAGTTGTATAATGAAAGAAGGCTTGAGAGCTTCAGACTTCCATGTGAGGGTGATGGGTCCTGGTTGTTTTATTTTCCCCTGGATCTTTACGGTTTGGTGAATACAATGTAGGTGCCTAGTCAGTTAGGTCTGGGAGCATATGTCTTGTGACAGTAATGTCAATTCTACTTGACAAGGATGCAATCAGCTGTTAAAGTGCTGATTAGGGAAATATTATAATAGTCTCATTCATTTCCCAGTCTCTTAAACTGTTCTGGCCTTTGCTAGAGAGAAACTCTTTGCTTGCCTTGTATTGTTTAAAGTGTTAAAATCCAAACCAGGAGGCAGTTTTCACATGAGTCAGCAGGTTGGGGTGAAGATCAGTAAATCACAAACTGGTGTGAGAGCTCCAGCTTGCTTTGTAGCATTTCACATTGTGTTTCCTTGACCCACAGCAGCTAACAGCTGGTAAATCCCTTTTCCCTTGTGCAGTAGGAACCTCCTGAAGTTACTTCTCCAGCTGAAGGACGTGGCAGTCCTGAATACCATAGAGCTGACAGCAGTTTGCTGCTGTTCCTATTGTTGCTGCGCTGCCCTGAACGAGCACCTCACACAGTGCTGGCGTTACTGGCACCTGGCACTTCAGCCAAGAGCTGAATTGTCTGCTGTGTTGGCCAAACTAAGAGGATTCTTGGAATTGCTTTGAAAATCTCTGTGTTGTCTTCATCTATACCTGTAATAACTGGTCTCAAGTTTGTTTGGTTGGTTTTTTTTAATCAATGTATACATTTAAGTGTTTATATGATACTTTTTTCCCCTTGAAAATTAGCATTCCTCTGCATATCATCCATGGTTATTACACTATATACAACATAGTTTAGAGACCGGGTGGATTTGCATCTTGTGTTTGCAGTTGTACAGTAAATGTCAGTCATGGAAGCAGGGTGCTTTACCACCCAACCTGTGCCTGTCCTTCTGATGGTAAATAGAGTGCAAAATAGAAAAGCTTACTTAATGGATAAAGCTTGCTTAATTGTTCCAATACAGTCAAAACAAGGAAAGAAAAATAGAATTTGAAATATGTATTACTCACCCCTCCAAATGTAGACTGACTTTTTTTGACAGCTCTAGAAGTCTTGACAAAATGCTGTGGGAGCAATTTGGTACTGAAGTTGTCTGTGTGATTCAAATAAATCATTTCTAGAGCAATGTAAATTATAAATTGGTTGGGTTCAGAGAGATTGCAGATATTAGTGTAAGTCATTTCATACAATCCAGTATCTCAGCACTTCCTCAGCAACCCCTATGGCATTTTAGTCTTTATGGATGGATATACAAAAAAACCTCCATATTTGTAAGGAGCATCAGTAAGGCCACAAAGTCAAGTATTTGAAAGCTGGGAAATGCTTTCCAAAGAAAATACCATTTGTTTAAAAATGAAAATTAAACTTTAGCATTGGAAAGTACACTTAGGAGCCTTGATGTCAGGAAGAGTAGTGTTTTGGCTCAGATGCTTCAGATATAGCAGACACTTAGCAGAGGCAACCCTCAGCCTAACATATGAAAAATTAGGTGAAATTGAAAATAGGATTTGGGGACGGAAACAGTGGACAATGTGAGGCAGTGCATCCAGCTCTGTCTAGAACTGAATACAATGACTCAAAAGTACTGACCTCACAAGTACCTTTGTGTTTTCCTGACTCAGAAGCACAGCCGTTTTTAGGAGTGCTAATGAATTGTATAACAATTTCTCCAGTCTCCTGGTCAATGCTATAACAGGAGCAAAACACAATTTAAGCAAGCTGTCTTCTAATACGCCAATTATTGCTGCACACCAGAGGACGTACTGTGTTTCCAGTGTATCCTAAACCACCAAAACCAAACCTAAAAACTTAATTCTTGGAACATACAATTTGTATTTAGAGATTGCATGATATAAGTAGCCTGTGGAGGGTCAGATCAAGTGTTCTGTTATGATTGTTTTCAGCTGTATCATCTGCAATTTCTGTGAAGGTGCTGAGATTTAAGGTGCAAAAAGCTGTGTATAAAATTAATACCTGGCATTCCTGTGTTAACTGAATACAACATAAGCCCTTCTGATGTAGCCTTACTGCCATAATAAATGAATAACTAGTTTAATAGATATTTCTGTTATCATGGTTAAATTGTGATAGTGCCTACAACAAGCCTGTCATTCTGTTTCAGATTTGGATCACAAATGAAGCATTGTACTAAACACCCACTTAAGGGGTAATTGTCTTTGTAGAGTCAACAGTTAACCTGTACAGTTTCTGGCTTTCAATTGCAGCTGTCTTTAAATGCCTAAATATTTCTAAAAATATATGCTAAGTCAAAACTCTTCTGGTAACTCAAATATTTTTTGACCCAGTGGTCAGAGCAGAAAGCAAAAGATGTTCATAATCTTTAATTCACTTACTACTTGCTTATTGTTCCCCCTTAGGGCAAACTGTATTTTCAGGCAAAGGTTATGTAACTTTTTTTATTCCTAAAGTTACTGAGGTTGTAAAAGAATTTGTGGGTATGTGTCATAATTTACACACACACACACACACCCCCCCATTGATGGATATAATAATGAGTACAAATTAGATTTCTTACTGACGTACTGATTGTTATGGGCTGGCTATGCAGAGCTGTTTGTCTTTTAGACATAGCTGACTTGGCATTCAAAGGACACGTGCATGTTCTGTGTTAAATGGCTTAAGGACTGGAGTGACACAGTTGGGGAGCTTGGCAGATACCTCTGCATGTGCATGATTTGGAACAAAAAACTCCATCTTCTAAGACAAAGTGTCCAAAGTATATCTCTCAGTCAAATTTTCATAAATATTTTTATTGCAGAGATTTAATCCTGAGCAGCTGAAGAAGAACTTGTGATACATGCTTTGACAATGGCTTCTACCATGTTTTGTAAAGCCAAGTATGTCTGTAATCTGCAAAACCCTCTTAAGGTGTTTGTCTTGTTCCTTATGAACTTGATGAAAATCATTGGTCTGGTATTAAGCAGCAAAATAAATAAATATGCAGAAGAGTTTGCAAATACTTTGAAATTTGTGGTACTTTAAAATAAGTTAAAAAAAACAAACAAAAAAAAAACAAACCAAAAGCAGAAACCAAACCCAATGATCTGGCAGTCAGGGGGCCTCCACCTCCTTTCTTATACTGTGTTTCAAACTTGTTTTAAATACTTTGGCAGCATGCAAAGAGATTGAATACATCTGTGTAGGGCTAGCATGAGTGAGTCTGTGCTCTAAAACAGGTTAGTTAAAAAAAAAAAAAGAAAATCTTGAAATGAATCCAGGTAGCTTCCTAGTTAAAACATATCAAATAACATAAAGCACATGAACTCAAGACAACTCAGTTTAACTGTATAAAACATGTAAGCTGTAAAATATCAGGAGGGTTTTTTATAGCTGCCTGGATAACTTGCACTTTGCTGGCAGAGGGGCAGAGTGGGTTGGTTCCCTCTTTGCATCAGATGTTTTCCTGTGGGCCAAGCACTTGGGCAAAAACTGAAATACTACTTCCTCTTTAAATGGTTGTTGAGTATGCATTATGCTCTTTGTATGTGTTTGCTTAAACTTAGATGTTTTTAAAGAGCTGTGCCCCTAATTTTACACACCCTAAGACAGCTCCTGCCTGGTGAAGGGTTAGATTTCAAAGACAGCTTAGTTCTTCTCAAGCACCATACCATTGAAAATGGAAATTTTTGCTCTCTGGTCAGCAGAAAATGTTCTTGTTTTCTTGCCATTCCTAACATGAGTGTTTTATTGCCTGTCAGTGTTTCTAATCAAATAAAGTGACACAATGTATTGCTAGGTAGGATCCTGTATCCTTCAAAGTATCTTAAATGTGGAAGTCTCCATTTACCTGAATCAAGACACCTCTTTCCAGCGATGGAGAAAAACTGACCAATGGATCCCATTAAGTTTGCTGAGATTTCTTCTGTACCAGAGAAGTATCATTCAGCAAGGGTGGTCAGCATTTCATTCATGTGCTTTGGGAAGGTGTGGAGGTTGCCATGTCTGTCCTCGGCTGGCAAACACATATGACATAACTTGGAGTGAAAGGGAGGGAGAGCTCTGAATGGAGACACAGAGGTAGGAGTGCTCGGCTCTGTAGGCAAGGGGAACAGGCGCCCAGGCTCACCCAGGAGTTCCAGTGCCAGCACCTTTGTCTGCCTGTCTTTTCCTATAGCTGAAAGAATAGACTGCCTAGTTCATATGTATCAGCAGAGTGATGTGTATAGAGGCAGCCCTTTTCAAGAACCTTGAGTGCTGTATGGCACTTGTGTCTGTGAACTCTTTCAGAGGAGCCCAAGAGACAGAGCAAAGTTATTCTCCCAATACTTAGGAGATTCTGTCTCCTCACTGGAAAAATTACCAGTCTCTTTGTTGAAAAGGGTTGAAATCCTCCCCTTTAGGGGAAAAGCAATAAAAAATGAAAAAAGAAAAAGCCCCAGATGTATTCCTTCCTTTCCTATTACTGTTGGCTAGTGTGTTGCATAAGACTAATGTATGTGCAATTTGACTAAAAAGAATTGGCTAATGGTGGGAGTAAGAATAACAATGTCATATTTACAGCCTGGGTTAGCCTTTAACAAGAAAAAAATAGCTTGAGGTATACCATGTAACACTAGTGTCTGGCTACTATCAAACATGCTGCAAATATATAGTAACAGGTATTGTGTGCAGTAAATTTATCTTTGTAGTAGAAACCTGATGTTGCTATTCCCAGGGGCTAAGTTGAATTACATTATTGCTGAGGCTGAGCTAACAGAGCTTTGCTTACAGTATACATACAGACGAGGCAGTTCTTCACAGAGAGGTGACCTCTGCTGTATTTTGGTTTCAGATTTCACAGGGACCTATTTCAAAGTTTTTAGCTTCAGTCCACACCCTGCTGGTAGTTAGCTATAAAACTCTCTTTGAAGTAAGTAAAAAAAAAAAAATCTGTCCTTTATTACTTTAATAAAGTTAGATAAAAGTAATTTGTTTACTCTTTTGTGTTATAGACTGCTGCCACTGTTGCTTGTCAATATAAGCGATAGTTCAAAGATGAAACTAAAGCTGCAGAATTATTGGTTGCAGTGTACAAATGCATAGTGTAAGTAATTATTTTTAATAGCTCTTCTGTTTATTAGTTAACTTGAAGAATGTGTACTAGCATATATTTGTACTGGGGAAGCTATTATAGTTGACAGGGAATAATGTAGTGTACTCTTTCCAAGGTTATTCCACCCTCTCTAAACTTTTTCTGTTTTTCTCTCTCTCTCCAAAACCAATTTAAAGAACCAAATTAAAGCCCTGTAATCCTATTTAAGAACCCTGTCAAATAAGAAGTCTGCGTGTCACTGTTCCAATAAATATAATCACCTCTTTAATACAGTCACTCCTCTCTAGGACTCTGATTTTCATTCGATTGAAGTATTTGGATAGCATATTACAACCAAGCAAAAGGGGGATGTCCTGCTCTTCCCTCCTGGCCATGTGGTCTTTCCTCATCCTCTCTTGTGTAAGCCCTGCCACTCACTGAACTTGTGCAATTCACTCTGAATTGCAGCAGAAAAGCTCCTCTCCCCACCCCACCAACTGTGTTAACTCTGTTTAATAAGTTGAATTAGCTCAAGAGAGGGTTGAGCAAGCCCTGGAGTGGGTATGAGGTGTCGAAGGCAGCAGTGAGAACCTCTGGGGCAAGGGGGGGGAACAGGGAGATGGGCACTGTCAGCGCTGGGCTTCAGGTTGACTCCAGCCCCTTAATCCTTTAGTGGTGACAGCTCTGCAGGCCGGGCACTGCCTGCAGTACTGGGAGGAAATATGAAAATGTATGTGGAAGGTGTTGGTACGCTAAGCCTTTTGCAAGGGGACTGTTGGGTAGGAAAGCAAGAATGAAAAAGCCATTTCTGTAGGCTTTGGGATGCAATGTGGCAGCCTGTTAGTTAGGAGGTTCCTCCTTATCCTTCCAGAGCTCTCAAAGTTAGAGGAAACAGTCACGTTTAAAAGGGGATTCTGGGATAAATGCCATGTTTTGGAAAAACTATGTAGACTTCAAATTGTTTTAATGAAAATAATTTCAACATGCTAGGCTGAGCGACTTCTTTAACACTCATGTCATGCACCCCTATCCCAGCTCCGTGAGGCTGCCAGTGAGTGACAGTCTTGTGGAGTGTGGCGTTGTTGGGTGCTTGGGGTCACTTTCTATCTCTACCTCCCCTTGCCTCCAGAGCCTGCACCATACACACACAACACAAGGTGCACAACTAAATTTTCTATTGCAAAATTACAAGGTTATCACTGTTGAGTAGTGTGTACCATTGCTGCTCTTACTTTTTTGGTTCTACCTCACAGTTATGTATCAGAAATGGAGGCTAAATACTGCCATAAGAAAACTTGGGGCTGTGCTTGGTCATAGTAATGAACTTATGCACAGGTTTACAAGATAACTTTATATATAAAGAATTAAGAATTATAATGAGGAAAATGTGTACAAGTAAGTTGCTTAGTGTAGTTCAGCCTGCCTCCCAAAATGTGTAATTCTAACTTGCAGTCTCTTAGGTGCCATTAACGATGGCATTGCCTCTCTTCTCCTTCCACCCAGGGTTTTGTAGGTTAAATGATGTGTGAGAAAACCTAGTGTTCCTAGCAACAAATTTGGCAGAATTGTGTTAGAGGTATAATGCTGAGTTTTTAACAGCAAAATGCTGTTGATGCTTAAGTTGACTGAAATTGTTCCAGCGAGTCTTTGTGCCGGTAGTGAATCATACAAGTTCACAGTGTGAATAGCTGTCCTGCAGATAGCACTTTATGGTCTTCAGTGCTGGGTCTTTCCCGGTTTCTCCTGGACCTCTCTTTCTCTTTTTTCTCTTTTCCTAGCTGCAATGAAGGATCATTTTCAAAAGTTTGTATTTTGTATGTTTGATATGACATGCAGGCTTCAGTGGAGATACTTAAGGAGTCTTATCAAAGTAATACTGGCTCAGTCAGAGTAAAGATGCTTTAGTTAAATAGACTATGGCTGTGTTTAAAAATAACAGCTCTGGCTGTGTCAGCGTGTTGGACGACCTGATACTGACTTCAACAGAAAGAGCTTCTGAAAATTACTTTGCCTGTTGCACGTATCGCCCCCGGTGTGAACCTGATTTCTGTTGGTCGCATTTCAGTGTAAGATAAACCAAAACAGAGCCCCTGAATTTTAAATGTGAGTAGCCAAGTGGACTCAGAGAGAGCTTGTTGTAGTGGACATCTTTAAAATGCACGAACAGGAATAGCAACGTTTTTGCTCTAGTTCACATTGTCAAAACAGTGGTGCCTGGGTTTGAGTGCTAACACTGCCCTCATCTAAGCTCAGTAGTTTTGGGTACTCAGCTGTTTGATGTCTGTAGGAAAAAAGTGGTGTGTGTACCTTCCAGCCTGAGATCTGTCTGTGTGACTGCCATGCTGTTGCTTTCTCATAATAGTGAAGCATGTGGAGGAGCTTGCTAGTAATTCCCATGTAACAGTCTCATCTCACCCCAGCCCTGGTTTGTCTCTGTCTTCTGTTGCCTTTCTGAAGACTTACTAAAGCACTGATTTTTTTAAAAAGTCTGGTTAATGAGATATAGGCCATATGCAAAAGAAAGGTACTACTTTTTGAAAATACTTTGTGTATCTGATGTTTATTCCGGTTTTTACAGTTCTCGTTCTGTGTGGGTTTTCTGTCCTTTTCTAGTTTCTTGGCAAGGAAGACAGTATTACATTCTTGTACCAAGAGGAAGGGTATTAATCCTACTCATAAAAGGAAGATTTATTATCAAATGTAGTTTTTCATTTTGTCAATTGGAAATTTATTTTTTAAAAAAAAGCTAACTGTACCCAGATTACTGGCTTCATTCATACAGTTGTATCAAGTTTGGATGCTGTCTTTGTTAAATTACAGCTCCTGAGGGTTTTCTGTTACAGAGGTTTCTTCAGTGAGGGGAAATGAGGGTATAATAAAGAAGATCGGAGAACCGGACACAGTGATTCCATATAGCTGAAACAAACAATGCCAGATTTGGCTGATGTTGGATTTTCCATCAAACTTTTTTATTGGCATTCATTCATTTTACTTTAAGCAGAGTTTAAAACTGAGGCAGTTTGAGTGCATAAAGGAACTGAAAGACCAATAGCAGATGATTTGGGCAATACTTTTAATCGCTGTATCCTGTCCTCATGCATTTACTCTTAATTCTTGCTTACTCAGGAAGTTGCCTTGATTCAAGTGCCATTAGAGCAGTAAATTCAACAGGAGACATCCAGGTTCACTGAAAGGACTATCACTAAAGCCACTGTAACTGGCTGTGCCTGAGGTTCCTGAAACATTGATTCCAAGCATTGAGCTCATACTAAGCAAGAAGCCGTGCTGCTTTCTGGCAGAGTGAGTACCCGACCTTCATTTCTGTTGCCTGTGACTTGCTGCAACTCTCTTAGCTGTTAATGGTATATTTTGCCTTTCTATTACAGTTATAAAATGTCATTAAATGCAATATGGTAAAATATGAATAGAATAATCAAAATGCACCTCAGGATGCAAGTGAATTTGCTTGAGAGATTCTATAAATAAATGACTGTGCCTCTCAGCCAGAAATACAGTGTGAATCAAGAATGCAGGGTATGCCAGTAGCTTTCTCTTTCTCATGTTGAGTGCCAGAAGGGGAATGATGCTGAATCTGTTTTTCACTGCCTCTGCTATGCCAGAACGTTGGCCTTTCAGGGTAGAGAGTGTGCAGTACTGTAGTTTTCTGCAGATACTTCTAAAGGAGAGAGGAGGAGGAAAAAACGTAGTATTAGTTTTGACATTTACAGAGCAATAGATACTACAGTAAAGCTGCTGAAGTCAAAACTGTAGCCATTGTTTTAGTGTTCTTTTAATTATTTTAGAATGTTTTGGGGTATTTTTCTCCCCTTTTATTCTCAATAACTTCTGTGTCTTTGTACCTCGTTGAAATTGCGTGCAATGGTTGAATCATACGCAGTACACAAATCTCTTTCTTCTCCCCATTTCTGCATGTGCTCTTCAATATAACTTAGCAATTTATTCATAGAAATCTAAGAGAAGCTTTCCTAAAGCTGTTTCCCTTATTCAGGCTCAATGACATAACTTCACCTTCTGTTCTTACATCTTTACTACCCTCAGTGGCTTAGAGGGCACTCTCTGATAAAAATGAAAGTCCTTACAGTGGCTAATCATGTAGCACTTTTCAAGATGAAAACTGGATTCCTTATGGAGCAAAAAGCCATATGTGATTTGAGATTAACACTTGCAATTCATCAGCACTGTGCATTATGGTCAAATTTAATGGGTACAGCATATTTAGTCTTTGTTTAATACTGTAATATGCATGTCATACAACAGGATTATGTTTGATAAAGAGAGAAAGAAGAGAGGGTAAAACTAAATATTGCCCCAAGGGTAAAGTTTTGGAAATATTTCTGTGAATTGCAGCAGTTGGCATTACATAAGAAAGTAAAAAGTTTGCCCTGAAGTGCCTAACTTATTAAAGCATTTGTAAAAGTAGGTTTTGTCTGTCCCAAAATTTATTGCAATGTCCACTTCTGACCAGGGGCAAGATGAGCATGGATGCTTTGTAAAATGTGAGTCATCTACAGGAGCCTGTGGATTTTGAGGATGACAAGGTTGTGTAACTCGGTGTGAAAAACATAAAAGGTTGCAGCTGATATCTTCAAATTATTTTTTTACCTTGCAGCTGTGTGAAATTAAGCTTCCTGAGAGGTCTGAGGGATAGTATTTGGTGTAAGATGATCTGATCTTCTAGTTGTTTGTTCTTTGTTGTAGTCTGAACTAGCACAAATGACAAAAAGCAATTGTGCAGCTTTTTAATTAGACTGCTCTCTGCAGTGTATTTGATAGATCAGCATTGAGAGGTGGTGGTTATAAAAGCAGGAAATAGAACTGTCTTGGTTGTGAGATGCAGTGATTTCCTTGTAGCATCTTATGGGGAGGAGTTTGCACTGGACTCGGATTCACAGCTACTGAGACTTTCTCTTGAGCTGGAGCCTCTTTCTTTGGCTCTGCCCACAAGGGAGCAGAAAGGCCGGAGGTATTCACACCACTCAGTGCAGCCGGCTGAGGCTTTCCCCTTCATCACATTCCTGCTTTGAATTGCTTTTTGGAGAACTCTCTAAGGATGCCAGAAGCCTTAAAACAAGGCACACGCAACTTGGGCTTGGCTGGCTAATTAAGGTGCCCCAGCAGAGTAGTGAATAGCACACTTAGGTTATTTTGCCTGCATAGAAATTCTTTGTACGATGGGGCCTGGATCTGTGGGTCCTCTCAGCTCTGTGCAGGTAACACCCGGATAACAATTCTCTGCTTAGTTCTCGGCTCATTATTCAGATTGCTGTTATATTTAAGTATTCTGTCTGCATATTGGCTTAATCTCTGAGGAGACTTGGGCTGTGACAATTTGTATTATTTTTTGGTTTTTTAACTTTTTAACATGAGCTGTATAAATGCTGCAGTATGTTACCTTTCTCCTTTTAAGATATTTTATCCCATAGGGATACAACAGCTACTGGTGTTCACCCTTTTTTTGGGACAGTGTAACCCTTCATGTGAAATAGTTGGCAACTAGTAAATGAATGGAAGTTTTGCCGTGGATTTATTAATGTGTCCAGAAACCACCTGTGTGTTTTGGCTTCTGAGTTTGTCTTCCTTCTTCAGAAAGTAAACATGTGCACGTATCCTCGTTTGTTGCTCTCACCCCCAGCCATAGGTAGGCTTCTCAAATTTGGGTTTCTTTTATATTTAAGGAAAAGGCTTTGCTAGGAAGGCTTCTGTTATAAAGACTAGGCAACTGCACCTACACAGCAGGGCTCTTCTTGTTAAGTGAGGCTGTAGCAGTTGAAGTTTGGAAGTAATTTTTAGGTACCACATAGATAGACATGGGCATGTGGGCAGAGCTGCTCACCCCCATGGCCCCCACAAACCAAAGTAGCTGGAAACGCTTGGGTGAGAGCACAACTGAGCGTCAGAGCTCAGACACTTCAGCAGCCTCTCTCACTGAAATAACCTTCTCCTCGAGGAGCAGAAACAAGTGCTTTGCTCACCTCTGGGCTCAGGGTGCTTGTTTATCCATCCTTGCCAAGGTTTCCTCTCTGAACAAGCTGTTAGGTCTAACCACACTTTAAATCCATCTGATTCCTCCACTGAAGACAGTGTTTATACAGCTATATATATATATATATTTAATCCTGTTGGAAATGATGTTCAAAACAGATGCTTAATGCTCTTGTTAAAGGTTGCTTGGGACATTTTAAATAGTTGTGTGAAATTCCAGTTGTCCCATCTTCCTGCCTCCAGAAGCAAGTTATGCACCTGTTCATTAGAAATTGGCTGGTCATGAGAGGATTTTAAAATTCCAGCTCCATTCACATCATATGACATGGAATTTCTTAGGTGAAAGCAGGAGCTTTCCCTACTTTGATTTTTATTCTTTGACTTTTTCATCATTTTATATGATCTTGCTTGGAAAAGATAATCTAGATGAATCAAATATCTGAGCTTTACCAGTAAGTGTGCTCATAAGTGGCAATGTCCTCTGAAAGAGTTACTTAGTTTGGTTTTTTCTAAAGGTCCAATCAAAAGACAAGTTGGGGTGAAGGATTGTTTTCTTTTCAACTGTTGATTTTAAGTGATGTCCCTGGTAGTTAACTAACCTAGTTCAGGTGCTTTAGTTCCTTCAATAAATAGATTGCCAAGGCAATAGTCTCAATGATCATTGAACATTTGAGTGGTTTACTAGTTTAATTCTATATGAGCATGAATGTGGAGTAAGAGTAATGATTATATAGAGAGAATTTTTCTTAAGCATTGGATTCTTAATTCATATGAACATGAACTTGTCTTATCTAGTTCAGGAGGGTGATTGTTAAGAGGACTGTTCTTAAATACTTTAATATCTGAATATCAAATATGGTGAAAAGATTTTGGATTTAGATGTAGAATGATGCAGTCAGTCTCTCTGTGCTGTTTCTATCCTGTTTCTATCCTATTCTGTTTTGAAATGAGTTTCACTTTTATTCTAATTTTCTTGAAGTACGTTGATAGGATTTTATAAATTGGTCATCATAAGAGAACCAAGTTCTTATTCAGACTTTACTGATTCTGAATTTGAAACTTATATATTATTTCTATTCTTTTTTTAATTGCCCAGAGTTTTATCTAAGTACAACTACCTTTTATATCCTAAGCAATCCTAGAGTACGCCAATTAAACCTTGATCTTAAGTTTGAATTACCTTACTGAGAGCTCTATGAATTTGGTAAGAGAATTTTAAGGATGGTATTAGTGATGAAAAACTTTGGTATGTATTAGTTGACTTTTTTTTTTTTTACTTAAAACACTGAAAATAATTGCTTAAATCATCTGAAGTTTCCCCAGTCATGCAAGCAGAGTTATAGTAACTATTTTTGTACTTTGAAAATCAAATTTTAACTCGGGTACAGTCCTAGCTAAGTATTGTTTGTAGCAAAGAAGGTCAGTCTAGACTTAGTTCTGTCCTGCATTGTTGCCATCTCACAGCTGGTATAGCAATGAGCTGCTGCAAAGCAGGGTTTCCTCAGTGATGTGCTGAGCTTTTCTTTGGTAAGAATGTGTTTGAATTATTTTTTGTGGTGGATGTGTGAAAGGGGAGGGCATGTAACTTTTTTAGTTATAGGAAACAGGGTTTTTGTGAGTTAAGAGACTTAGAGAAAACATAGAAAATGAGTGAAATTCTTACACATAGAGGGAATTTTTTCTTAAACATTGGGTTCAGGATGTAGGCCACATCTGTAATCATGTTTTTAGAAATGAGCCCATATTAAATCGATTCTCTGCCAACAACATCTGGTTGCACTTTATGTACGTGTTTTCTTTCATAGAGAAAGCAAACCATATGACATAACCCCAGTCAGATAAAATGATTGTTTATAATACTTTGTTTATTTATATAGCACCACAGTGAAATACATCTTCATCTGAAAGACCTTACAGCAGATTACAAAGGTGAGCAGATGACATCTGCATTTCCAGATGGCTGGTCAGGGGCACTGTATTGTGTGGTTTATAAGCCCTGCTTAAGGGAATATAAATTTAGTAGCTGAATTTGCTAATTGTTTGGGGGGCTAATAATTCCAGGTGTCTTCATGGGTAGTGTCCCATATCCTACAGTGGCCCTGTGATGCTGGTAGTGCTCCTGATGCATTGCATGGGGTCAGAAAGGGGAATACTGTACAGTGACAAACCTGCATACAGTGCCTTTTAGGTCTGGTAGTAACCCCCTGGCACTGTTCACTGAGTAAAATTTGGGGACAGTGATTTGCTTTTAATAAAACTGCACAACAGTTGCTCGCATGAATTGTTCAGACTGATTTCAGCAGATTGATTGTAACTATGCTCTTAAAAGTGGCTCCTTTGCTTACAAAACAAGCTATCTGTGGGGCTTGTGATGTGGTCCAGCCTGGATTCACCTTTTGGGTTCCGCCTTAGGAAAGAGTTGAAAGAGAATAATTGGAGATACCTTGCAAACAGCAAAGGAATGACATGACATCCTGTAATAAAAAGAGTATTGAGCTGTGATGCCCTTGCAGCACGGGGAGCTGAGCAGTGGCTGTTGGGACCCTAAACAACAGATCCCTTCATGCTGTACCTACCAAAGTGTCAAAGGGTGTCTCCCGTGTCTTCACCACATGAATATTGAGCCACTTACAGCTGTAGAAAAAGCTGTGTTTAACCGAGCATGTACAGTACTGTGCTCCTAACGTGAGATATTTGGAAGGGGCAATTTCCATGTAGGCTGGCAGTTGCTTCAGAAATAGCTTCATGTATCAAAAACTTGATGGGAGATCTTTTGCCCTGCCAGACCTGGTGTGTCAGTGAAGGGCATAGTGGGGAGAGAGGCAAGTGTCATCTACTGAAGGATTTATTTCTTCCCTGAGCAGGCTCCAATCAAACATGCAAGAGGGAAGGACATTTTGACATTTTGTACCCAATAAAGTATCCTTGTGCGGTTGATGATCTCAGCTGAGATCCAGGTTGTCTTTCATTTTAGATTCTTTAGTAGATTATTTATGCATCAAAGTTACTTAGAATATGCACTGTTCAACAAGTAGTAATTTATTTGACTCTTTCCATTTCAACTGATCAGCTTATCTGTTAACAGCATAACTTCTTTTTTTGAATCAGTCAAAAAAAAAAAAGGGGGGTTAGAATAGATTTTTATTGTGTTCCCAGAACAAAACAGAAATTAAATATTGTGGGTATTAGACCTTTTAAAATTAGGCATCCTAATTAACAGAAAGATGACTTAATTACTTAATGTAATTAACAGAATATCTATTACCTTTTTAGTTGCTAGGCTAAAAGGTTTTTACTCAAGTACAAGCTTTCGCTGTGCATGATGACCCTTTAAAGGCTTTTGGGACTCTGTCCAGCTGGCAGCTTGGCATTGCTGAGCAGATGTGCCTGGTCTCTGGAGAGCTGATCTGTACTGCTTCGCTTTATTAATTCCTGACATTCAGATTGATCTGTGGGTCCAAACAAAAGTAAAGAGTTTCAGGTGGAAGTGGCATGATGTGTAAGTTCCTGTTGGTCTTTTCCTGCTATGTCCAGGATATAGTTTGGTATTATCAGTCTTAGCAGCTCTTATTTGTTGTTTGTACATGTACATATGCATGTTTTACTGTTCCTTGGCTTCATGTTCTGTTCTTGGTGATTCATAGAGCATCAAAATGCACAGAATTCATGTTCTCAGTACTTTGGAAGACCTCTCCAGATAGTTCTGAACACTGGCTGTTCACAGGAAGCAAGTGGGCGTGCTGCAGGAGCACTGAGTTTCCCGAAAGTGCTCATGATTACTGAGGAACTGCTTTGCAACTCTCTTCTGAGAAGCATTCTTCACTTCTTCCAAATATTATTTAATAATTAAAATATTGAGGTTGAAAGGAAGTACGTTTTCCTGTAATAAGGACAGGTGGTGTTGAAAAAGCAGCTGAAAATTTGTGCTGATGGACTGAAGCTTGGTTTTTCCTGGGATGTCATTTATATTCACAGGAGGCAAACTGTGGTATATTGGGGTTAGTTTGACAATAAACTCGAATCGCAAGTGACAGATTTTTCTTAGTGCGGGGAGAGTTATAGTCAGATGTTCTGTGTTTGGGGAGTCTTCGTGGGCTACCCATTAATGTATTATTATCAAAGTATTAAATTGAAGAATTTTTTTTTGTTAAATCATTTATCAAATTTAAGAGGAAACATGAGTTTATGAATAAGAAGGGTATGCCCAGAAGCTGGCATGTTGGAGACACTGATCACAGGCAGTTGCAGGCAGCATTCTGAAGATCACCAGTGGATCACGCCAGTGGTCTGTGGATTTCCCCCTTCAACCACACACAGTCACAAATAAACATGGTAATTACTGCAACAGAGGTGCTGCACTGGTGCACATTGCTGACCTCATCCCAAGAAACACACAGCACTAGCCAATTTCTGATACAGTTAGGGGAAAACATTTATTTAAATACCTACTGAAAACAGATGTTTAGGAGTTTTGTTTGGATATATTAAAGTCTTTAAAAAAAAGAAATCCTGAATGGTAATTGTAATAGCTGATTGTTTATACCTTTCCAATCCTTGGTCTCTGGGGCTATGCTTTGATAATTTCTCCAAGAGAAGCACTTGCTGGTGAGAAAGTGGATTCAGATTGAGACCACCCAATAGTCCCTAAATAGAAGTCATAGCAATATGTGTGTTTTCATTTAGTATGAACATTTTTGACTTAATGACTTCCTGTTTCTAAGGATGAGAATAATCTTGCTTAAAAAAAAGGAGGAGGGGGAATATTAAAACAGGAAACTTGCATGACTGCACTTTGCTAGTAAACCTGTAGGCTGACACAAATTTAGGAGAAAGCTCATGTGTTGGTATGCAATTCCTAAGATGTTTGTCAAGCAGTTGTGGTTGTTTTCATACAAACACCCAAACTCATGCATTTTGCTGAACAGAAATAGAACAAGTAACGAGAGGTGGTGAATGGAACAGCAAATGAGGAATGAGTGGATGGCTGGGAAGACAGTGAGGGGAGAATATGGATGGTGTCTTAAGAAATGTCTTGAGTTAATAAAATGTTACACTACATAGGATTTTTCTGTAACTAGGTAACAAGTCTTTCTTTACATTCCCAAACTTTACCAGAATGGGCAAATATTGCTAAAAAGTAGTAAAAAGAAAAGCCTACCTAAAACCTCAAAATTAGACTTTGAATCATTAAAACATTCCACAAATTCAAGTTGAAGATGTCTGTCCTAGTTTTGTTCCCTTTCCTAATTGAATTTGATGTACAAGTTCTCAATGTGATAATGTTTTAGAAGCAGCAAATAAAAGTGTAGCAGTGGAAGCAAGTGAGTTGCCTGGGTTGGTAAGGGCTTGTGTAAGTTGAGTAAGGTGCACGTACTCAAGAAATCTAACACTTCTGTAGTTCTGTTTTATTTTGGACCTGGGCTTGGATTAATTCTGCTGGCCTTCAACATACATCTCACGCAGTCTTGCCACCACCACTTCGTGCAACATTCTGTTTGATCAGCACATGTTCTCTTCCCTTCTTTTAAGCAGTTTTTCTTGAAGGGATCAAGGTGTGTACATTAAATGCCTTTAGCCTAAGCTGAGGATCTTGTTAGAAATGTGGCTACTGAGAGGTGAGGAGGGGGGTGGCATTGGTTTCATTTTAACTGTGCAAGAGCTGGGACGAGGGAATTAAAACCAAATGAGTTCTCATCCCTCCTTTCATGAAGGAGGAACACATAAAAAATAAATAGAATCCTTTTTGCATAGCAGTAATTTATATTTGTATGTTCTAACTGTACACTTGAGTATCATTTCAGCTTAAGGTTTTGAAGGAGGGAAAAACTATTCCCTCCCAGAAGGGCTTTGCTAGAAGTGTGTTGGAGGAGCTTGTGGAAGTGACTCACTTTGACTAAGTTGCAAGTAATGTTTTGTCTCAACTGAGAGAAAAGAAAAAAAGCCCTTGATTTCTGAAGGGGAAAGAAAGGTTAACTGGTCCTGTTCTTATATCATGGTAGCTTCTGTTTTTGAGAAAGCTTGAGCTGTGTATTGCGGAATGAAGTCTCGTTCAGGAATCTGTATGGTGAATGACAAACAAGGAATGCATGAGTAAACTTTGTTATAGTATCTGTTGCAGCACTGTCTGACAGGATCTGTCGTTTGTTTCAGTGTGGTGGTCCAACCAGGCACAATCGTGCAGCAGCAGTGTTTTCACTGGACTGACCCCTGAATCTGTTCCAGTTATCTGTCCCTTAAGAAGTTGTGCATTTGTTTTCCTGTATTGTTACTTTCATTGAATTTCTTCATACCTTAAAACATGAAATTTAGTATCATGTGTTTTACCTGTAAGTGGCAAAAGGTGTTAGGAAGCAAAGCCTGGGTGGGAAGCAAAGGCTGCTGCACTGTACAGCAGATAGACATTCTTGTTGCGCTTACTCGTGAAATAGCCAGTCATCATGTTGCCACTGAAATCCTTTATTTGTCCTTTTCCAGCCAGTAGTTTCACAACTGAAGAAATTTGGTTGTCTCATTAAGAGCCTACTCTCCCCTTAATTACATTGTCTTGAAACAAATTTTAACACATATGGAAATTTGTTGGGCAGTGGTATAAGGAATTGTCCTGGTACCAGGCGTGAAGAGGATACCGGTGGTTCCTGCTGCCTCCCTGGCATGTATAAGCTGGCCATTCTCATCTATTCAGTTTTAGCCCTTCCTTTCATATGCTTCTTGACTTCTAAGTGGTTTTCTTGCGGTGTAAGAAAGACATAGACTGAAACGAAGAAAACCCTACCTGCCAAACGTGTCTGGAGTGGATGTTAGGAATCACTTCCACAGCAGGTGTTAGGAGGTTAGTTGCTTGCTGTGGGTATGCCCGGCTTCCTTTTTCTGAAGTGGTAAGTGTCCCTTAGTAAGGGAACTTTTGAGTACAGCCTTCCTTTATGGGCATTTTGGATACAGAAACAATCACACTTTGCTTGAACGAAAGTAATGCAGTAAACAAAGTATTGCTTCTAGTGTTTTTAGCAGGGCAGTGAGCTGCAGCATTCTTCTGTTTGGGGAAATATGATTATTCATCTCTATTGGAATATCTCATAAGGTACATTTTGTAAGGAATGACTTTGAGACTCAACAGGAAAAAATGCTAAATATATATATATATCCCGTTGAATACAGAATGGTATCTTAAAGAAGCGTGTTCTTGCCAAAGACAAGATCAAAGTTATTTTACATTTCCACATTGTGTTTACAGCTAAAACCATCATTGTGATTTGCATTCAGAAGGATGCATGTGACAGGCCATTATCTGGATAATTCAAAGTGTATAATTAGGCATTTGCTTTCTTTTCCTTTCAGTGTATCTGTGCAGGGCTTTAAAAATTTGAAGTAAAAACGATTGTGTACTTTCATATGTCATTTGCATAATTAATTTGTGAGGCTGGTCAGAAGGGTTTGTTTTGAAGCTTTTGTGCCTAAAATAGGTTCCATAGATTTATAGATTGAAATGAGTATTGGCATGTGTTCTTCAGTGAGATGGCATAGTGGAAATAATATCCCACCCTGTGGTCATGTATTTGGGATTTCAGGCCTGGGCTGTCACTTCTGGACTGCTGGCCTTTGTGCAGACGCTTTTAGGAGTAGACACTGGTATTTCAAGTTGCATTAGTGTTTTCCTATTGCAAAGTAGATAGCTGTGCAAAAAGAGTTATTACTGCCCAAACCAACACAGCACGTATGCAAACCAAGGAGAGTTCCCTCTGGAGCTGAAATCAGCCTCACTTAAACACCTGTACTGAAACTGCTTTAGAAAGATTTTCAATTCACCATCTAGTTTTTATTGAGTATAAAGGGGACCGGCATTTATTTTGAAATGGGAATTTAAGGTTCTTTTCTTTAATTTTTTAAAACTCTGCGTATACTCAGAGAGAAACTGTCTTCCTGTGTCATGGGAATGATGAATTACAAAGCTTGTTTTGCCTCTTGCAGGCACATACACGTGTGCAAGCTCTGTTGCTAAGCAGTGGGTTTTGTGGCTGCTTGGTAGAAGAAATGTTTAATTTCAACGTTTAGGAAGTGCACTACGTATGTCTAAAGTTTTAAATTCTCCAAAGAATTCTGATTATTTTGGCCTGGAGGATCTTGTCTTGTGGAGTTCCCTGGTGCAGCTGCTCTTTGGGTTTGTCTGCATCCTGAGTGCAATCCCTGCAAGCAGGGCACACCGCCAGCGGGGGAGAACATCTAAAGCAGCCCCATACCATCAGGCTTGGAGGGATGCTCTCTGAAGTCCAGTACTTGTGGCAGCATTCATGGTGTGAAAACCCCTCTTGAAAATCAGCACCTCTTACCTGACCCCCTTTGAGTTCCTGGGCAGAAGTTTGCTGCCTCACTAGTTATAAATTTGTTTTAGCTCTGAAAGAACAGCCATGAGATGTGGGCAGTCAGATTTTTTTAAAGTCATAGAGGAGCCTCTGCATGCATGAACGAGCAGACTGTATTAAGTGCCAGCTGTATTATTTTTAGTGTCTCTTCCTGCACTGCAGTTGAGGAGTAGGCTGGTACAGGCAGTGAGCTGGTGTGCATCCTGCTTACAGCCTGTCCTCTCTCTCCTCAAATAGATGCATGTGCCTCACCAGTGAGGCTGCCAGTTAAACTGCTAGTTCAGGATGCTCAAGGTTCAATTCCTTAATTGGTTTAGAGGAATTTTGCTTCTTGTACCTTCTGCAGTTGATGCTGTGTTTGCTACAGGAGCAGCACAAACACAGAAATTTTGTTCCTGCAGATTCTACCCTGTTTCCTTAGAAACTAATTTCATACCATAGCTGTGGACTGAGCATCAAGTCACTTCACGTTCTTTCTTTTAGAAACATATAAAATCAAATTGATGCAGACTAAGTGCAAATATATTGGTCCTTGTTTCTTTGCAGTTTCTTCTCTTCACTGCAGTGAATCTTTTCTTACTGATCATTTTTCAGCTTGGATGCTCTAGAGAACAGAGCCCAGCTATGCCTTTGATTAAGCTGTGAGGAGTTGTCATTGCTGGAACTAAAACTTATTTTTAGCAGCTTCCTTTTCCTGAGACACAAGCTGAACGTTTCATGGAAGTTCAGTTGCCTAATTTATTATTGTCCATGTCTTCACTCCAAAAAGAAAAAAATATTACAGTCTGGGAAAATTTTGAACAGCTTGAAATCACACGGAGGGGGGAAGTTTTTGTTAGGAGAGGTATTGCTCAACTGATAACAGATCTCCTGGGGTTTTGTTTCCGATAAGTAATTTGGCAGTGCTTCCCTAAAGCAGAGATATGTTGCATCTTCACTACATTTCAGCTACTTTTAATAACAACCCATGTTTATTCATACTGATGGTCTTTTTTCGATTTTGGAGATGAGGAGGTAAAACCTGGGAAGGGACAATGTTGAATCAGTCTAGAAACTGGCAACTGTGAATGCAAGGAAGCAGAATGTTTGGTTTTGTTAATGTTGCATTAAGTCCTTGTTTCATAGATGTGGAAGAGGTAAATGTTGGCAGAACTGTCTCTGCCCCAGCTTTGTACCCTTAATTATACTGGTGTAAGCATTTGTGTTCACAGAGCTTTTGCATTATTTTGTGTGTGGTAGTGTTTGGTGAGTTATTTCTGTAGTTATTTTTTCACGTGGGCATATTCATGATATTTTTAATTGATTGTTAACTCTCCACTGTGTATTTCCTGCTGTAATGAATTTACTGTGGTGGTGGTATGCAGCCTCCCACACATCTGTAATTGGACTTCTACTCCTCAGTATTCCAGAAGAGTTGCTGAAGAGGCAAGAAGATACTTGATGTGATCATTTGGCGTCACTGTGTTTCTGAAGGGTCACATTGTTGAATTAAGTTCAGAGGTTCAACTTGAAAACAAACAGCAGCAGGTAGTTCTCTTTAAGCAATCACCCCTCTAGAAAGGTATTTTTCTTCCTGGTATGTGTTTTCTAATGTATGTTACACTATGGTTCTATATTAGCATTTTTCCCTTATGCAGGTATTAAATTAGCTCAGTAAACTGAATTAATATTTGAAATTAATCAGATGTTTGGATCAAGCATTGCAAAGTATGATGAACCTTCAATTCCTGGTTTAAAAGTTAGCTGAATGTCAAGCATTGCTCATTGCTTTCATTAATTTTCCCTGTAACAAAGACACCAATCTGTCTTTCATTTAAACTTGATGCAGATTTCTGGTGCATATCAAGTGGAGCAGTGTAAATCTGCAAAATAGCTTTTAATGATAAGCTGTAGTTGACTACCTTTGATCGAAAGAGATAGTGTGCCTTGAAAAATAGGGTTATAAAATGCACTAAAAAGCAGACTTATACAGCAGCTCAGATAAAACCAGATAAAAGTAGGTGGGGTTTAAGAACATGTGGTTGAAAGTAAAACCAGTTTGAGGCAGTTGCTTGTCTTGTGCAGTTTATGCTTTTTCTGTGAGTGTTCCACAGAACATGTGATCCACTGTTTAGGGAGAGTGGTCTCAGCACAGATATTTTGATGAAAATATCATTAAAAAATGATGTGTTCCTCTTTTCTGGAGGAGCCGAGATGCAGCAGTTGCTGCCAGGGGGAGGAATATCATCAAAATGGGTACAAGTTCATGTTTGTCTATGTTCCTTTTAAAATTTGTCTCTGTTCTTGGTTTGGCAATAGCTCATTTTATTTGCAAAACTCTCACTTTTACTCTCTAAGTAAACACTCTGGTACAATTTCTCCTATTCTAAGCCATCATACAAGAACTTTCATGCTGTTTATAAGGGGTTTTGTGAAGAGAAGCTGAAAACTGAGGGGGAAAATAGTAATTTCTATTTTTTAAGCTTTTTTTTTTTATAAAGGCAGCACTAGGAAATGATAAGCAAAGAAGTTATACGACATCAGTAGAGCTCATGAGGAAGAATGTGTGAGCTTTCCAGAGAGAACAATTATTTTTTTGAGAAAATAAGAATGTAGAAAATAACTGCAGAGACAAGATAGAAAGATAGTAAGGGGGGTTTTGGTTTTTTTTTTTGTTCATGAACAAGTTTGACTTTCTTCTTAGTAATGTAAATACAGTCCAGATGGCTGGAAAGTACAAGATGCTCCCAGGGGTTAGGGTGGAGGCTGGCTGAATTAAGCTGTGTAGAAGTCAAAAGTGAACAAGTGAGATACAGAGTTTAAAAAAAAAAACAAAACACGTAGTTGGTTTCTATTATTTTCTCAGCTTTGGGGACTGGATTGACGATTTCAGGAGCATGATTAAATAGAAGAATTTAAAGAGGCAACATTTCTGTTCATAATGTCAGAATAAAGTAGGAAGAATACTGATGAAAAAGTATTTTTTGTTTCACCAGTGAAGTTGGCCAGTTTGTAAACAAATCATAATCTTAACTTCCAAATTCAGCTTGTTCCAATAAATAAGGGATTTGGTACTTTGTAGCTGACGAAAACTATTTTAAGATCCGTGTGTGCACTGAACATTACTAGTTTTGCAACAATAGCGATGTCATGAATGCAGCTATAGCTTTATCCATAAGTTAGTGCTGGAAGAAAATAGTATCATGCATTGGAAGTTTATGTTTTGAAACATCATCTGGTCATGTGTTGTCAGGCAGAGATTCCTCTTGGGAGGTTGCGTTTTGCCTTGATGTGACTGGCCCAGTTGCTGTCGGGAGCCTGGGGATAATCCCCTCTAGCCCCTTGAAACTTCAGCTGCAGGTCTTCACTTTTCTTTCCACTATTCTCTTCTTGTTTGCAGGCACAGTATGAGGCAAGTTTCCACAGTCTCAGAAACAGCCACAGAATGCCATTAACCTTGCTGGAAATGCTCAAAAGTAATATTGCTGCAGTAGAATCTGAGCTTCAAGACTGAAAGACAAAACTGAGTGTGAGTGCAGGTGTAGAGGTGCTGTGTATTTTATGGCTTAGAAATAAAGCCAACACACTATTAAAGGAAAATGTGATTTAGAAAAGAATCAGTGGCTTCTCAGGTGGTTGAAGCATCAAGTTAGTAAAAATCGCTTCTTAGTGAAAGTATCATGAATGAACATTTTTTAGAGCTGGAGTGGCAAAGGCAGTTTGCAAAAAAAGTTGCTGTGAAATGAAATGTAGTGTGAGAATCTGCTACGTCTTATTGTTATTTAATATGAAGATGTGTGGAAAGAGTCCCTATGAGGCTTGCCTTGCTTTGCATCCTTAGGCAGATCACTACTGTTACCCCAGTGCTATAATGCAGATGTGTAAGTATGTACTTTAGGTGCAAGTCTAATGAGAATGGTGTCTCAAATGCACATACCTGAGCGAGCTGGGAAGTTGGTCTTATTTGCTTGTGTGAGAGATGGAGCCCAAGGGAGCAGAGGTCTTGCTCCCTGCAGTGCCCATTCCTTTCTCGAAGCTTTGGTGCTGTGGTGGATGTCTTGGGCAGAGTAGGAGGTAGGTGCTCTTCGACCAGCACCAAGAAGTTGCTTCCAATTCTGTGTTTGAGGTGATTGGCCAAAGCAGTGTTTATGGGCAGTTACATACCAAGAACTCCCATGGCAATGGAAGAGGAGGAGTGGTTCAATGGTGCTGAAAACAGAATACAGAAGTAGGAGTGAAGCATGAAAGGAAGGTGCTGCAATGGGTGGAGGTGGGATTTCTTAAAAACCATTAGCAGTCTTGGCATTTTTGAAGGAATACATATTGCTAAGGGTGAGGTCTGGCAAACCATGAGGTAGGAGTGATTGGAGTAGATGGTTTCTGGTGAGAAACTGAGAGCGACTTTTAAACTGACCTTGAGACATTAGTAGGTGAAATCAGAGGACAGTATTGAGACTGCAGTAAAAGCTAATGAGTTGAAGTTGACACTGAAAGACTGGTAGGAAATAAGAGATTTTGTCTCAGGGACAAGAAGAAAGCAGGAAACCTGTGTTGACAGAAGGTGAGAAAGAAGTCATGCCAGGCTTTCACATTTCATTTTCTTTCTAAAAAGCATTGTAAGATATTTTTTTCTTTTGGTGGACATTTAAGCTCTGAATGTGTGTGAAGACAAAAAAAGGTAGAAGGGAAAAAAATTAAGGTGCAAGTTCAGGGGCATTAAATAGTAGCTCTAAGATGCTAGGTGTCTTTTTCTTCACAATTG
Source organism: Sclerurus mexicanus (assembly GCA_013396755.1). Lineage (NCBI taxonomy): Eukaryota > Metazoa > Chordata > Aves > Passeriformes > Furnariidae > Sclerurus > Sclerurus mexicanus. Next base: position 2,233,666 of record VWZF01006236.1, on the reverse strand, counting down.
CCCAAACCTTGGACGTAGCTTGAGAATTATTTTGCTTAAATACTTTTTGTGTAGCTTTAACCTATGCTGTTTCATTTTTCATAACGAAAGCTAAAGGAGCACTGTCCACCTCCCCTTGACAGGCTTTTGAATCTGCAGTTAGCACTGTGTTTTGTCTGGTTTGAAGTACCTGTTGCTGAAAGAGATGCAGTATATTAACACACACCTTTGTTCATGCCAATCTCAAAAGACTCTTCACCTCATTTTAAGGGACCAAGGGGAGCAGAAATATATAATGTAGAGATGATTTTCCTGAAGCCAGTTAGGTCTGTTGCAGAACTGTACCTGCCATCTGGATCCTTAAAGCCATCCAGATGATTTCTGGTAGTGCCATTTTCTGTTGCTTGGGCTGTATTTATGTAAAATTTAATAACTCAGTACTTAAAATATCTCACCTGAAACTAATTCTAGTCTTGCTGAGAAAGTCATTTTGATACCAGACAGCAGCTCTATTCTTTACAACACTGACTTGTTGAGCATTGGGCCTTTATTAATAGGATTTATCAGATGACAGAGGTAAAATGTAATAACAATTATTATTAACTATAACCCTTACGGTGAGTGCAAATTAGCACCTTCATTTCAATATGTATTTATTTCAGCCAGAAGACATCATTAAAGCTTTTCAGTTATTCTTCGATAGCTTGGATTTTTAACACTTTTCTAAAATCAGTCTCTGCTTCCTTATGGACACCAAAACTTTCACTGATTGTTGTGCTAATTCAGCCTGAGTAGGAATGTTACGTAGACTTTACCCGGTAGCTTCTTGTCATTCTGAAAGTGCATCTTGGTCCAGTGACTGTAGGAAAAATTAAAAATTAACTGTGCATTTTAATGAAAACCAGCAAATAATTTCTTGCATAGCTTGGTATTACTATGTTCTAATTATGGAAATCCGTGGTCTGTTCAAACTACTGCCTTGCCTTATGGTCTGCAGAGTTTGGGTAGTTCTCTATATCACCAGTGTGATTAAATAGAAAAGCCTTTGGTGCATGTTTTCTTTCTAGGATGCTGTCAGTAATAAAATATAGCTTTTGAGTAGTGTTCTAAATCTCAGCACACTTTGGCACATCAGCTCATGTGGGCTTTTGGTTATCTAGTCAAGATAATAACTAGAAAAATAATTTTTGCTCTACTATTATAATTAAACCAAGCTGCTGCATTGTATGATTTATGTTTAGATCTTCAGAATCACATAAAAAGGAGGGGAGGATTCATGTGTTTTAACTTCAGAAAAGTTGAATTCCCCAAAACTCTGAGTGTGCTGTGATGAAAGGTCAACGTTTGAGAGTTCAGTGTGCATCTCCTAGAAAGAAAAGACCAAGAGATGCAACAGCTAAAAGAAAGCCTGGCTTGAAATTTTTAGCTTCCTGTTTAGTAACTCCTGAAATCAATAAATGGGTTTGTATGTGAAAATATTATGGGAGACTTGCAATGGCTGTTTTATCATCGATGACCTCAGAAGACTGAAGTACAGCGTGGAGGTGTTTCTTCCTTCACAGTGCCATTCAGACAAGTTTGTTGTCAGAGCCTTGTGGCCCTATTTGTCCACACGTGGGACACCAGAGCCATATCCCATTCTCCTTTTTGAAGAGCATGGATGATTTTTCCATGTTCCCTCCTTAAAGGGGAAATCCAAAATTTGGCATCTTGTAAGTGTAAGAGTGGTTTCCTTGACTACAAGGAAATCTCTCTGCCATGGATTGTAAACACTTCCACACGAGCAAAGTCTTTTTACATCCCTATCTGAAGTTAAGACATTTTTCTGCCTTTTCTGCCATCCAAAATTCTCGACTTGTTTGGCAAACTAATTCTATAAAGCCTTGTCTTTCATGGGCTTTGTTTGTTTTGGTTTCGTCTTTTGAAAAAAATTTGGTCTGTTTGTAGCAAATTTCAGTTTTGTTCTGTTTTTATGACTTGTTCCCCTTGCTTTCCTTCAGCTTGAATGGAGAGAATTAAGTACAGTTGTAGTTCTGATTAAAGTCTTGCCTTAATTGAGTTGCAAATTTGCAATGACAGATACTGGTCAGCATGCTAATGTAGCACCTTTTAGCATTCCTGGTGCCCTCATGAATTCTGACAGTACTGTTTTTACAGTTGCTTATGGTCATTTATTCTCTTTTTCCCCTCTTCCAGCATGAAACTCAGCACGGAGTGTAAATTGCTTTCTCAGTGACAGTGACTTGTTAATTAGCTGTCAAGAAAATTAAGTCCCTTTGTCAGTCCTGTCTTACCTTTCCCTTGATGTGTCTCTGATACTTTGTAGGGTCTGAAGACTTGCAGACTGTGAGTACTAAGGGTGCTATTGCCTGTACAGATACACAAACGTTTCCAGCCTCCTTTGGATGGATTCACAGTGTCAGTTGGCAGTGCTCACATAATAATCCCAAATGGAGAAGGTCATGAGGAAATCTATTCATTGGACTTACACGGGGGATATTGTATGTGGTACAAAGGGTGTATTACCAGTAGCATTGCTTTTGCTTTCACTAGCCAAGTTGAGTACCAACCCATATTTTTGTGCCAGTGCTCCTCCCTAACCTCACCTGCCTCATTGTTCGGGAATGGTGCAGGAGTGAGTCTTATTACTGATGTGCTGAGTTGTGGTTGGGGCTAGGGATCTGTTTCTGGTTAATAGGGATGTGACATTATTTAGAGGAAATCTGACAAACAAGTAGAAATTGCAGCAGAAAAATAAATTTTGTGCAGACAAAGATGCTAAATAATTAGACATAACTTTTCTTTCTAACCCTGGGGAAGTATATTCTTGTTAAGTCTCTCAGGTGCTGAGTTACAGTGAAGATGTCTCGTGGCCCTGGTATGACAGTTCTTTATTCTATTATATCATCTGTTTTCTATGCTGAGTGCTGAGACTGGAAAAGATGGAAACATGGTTAGATTGTCAGTTGTTTCCAATGAACAAATCTCTGTTTGGTGGAACTGTTTGCATTCCTGTGGCCAGTAGTATAAGGAAATACCATGTTATGAAAAATTCCCAATTGTTTCCTTAAGGGCTCTTAGAGTTGCACAATCTTTTGATGGTTTTGTTTGGTTAAAAAAAAAGAAAAAGAAAAAGAACTTAGTTGCCAGCTCTTCAGTTTGGAACTCAAAAGTCTCTTAAATATTTACTAGAGCTTTGCTTTTATACTCAAGGTTTGGATTCAAACCAGGAGTGTATTTTCCTAACGCGCACTGATCAGCCATTATAATATGAGTAGCTGAGGAAGATTATAGTTTCATTCCAGGACATGTTTCTTTGGAATATCCCATCAGTTCTTGGGCTATCCATCATTGTGATTACTTGTAGTTTCTGAATGCCGCTCTAAAATGTTGCTTCTCTGACCGAGGGAGAGGGACATCTCAAGTAACCAAGTGGCTTTTGCACTTTAATTCTCGAGAAGATAAATGGTGTCTCTGACACACAAATCCTTTTGTCCTGTAGGCTGAAACCTTCCTTTAGCATTTAATTTGTTCTTGCGTTTTCAATATCCTGTTAGGATTTGTGTAGTATGTCTGATTTCTGACATACGCAGTTTTTCAGATGTATTGCAAATTTTTTTGAAGCTGCTCATATTCAATGTTTGTCTTACTGCTGTCATATCTTCCGTTAATATCCATCTCTCTTCCTAATATATTCATCTGAGAATGTATTGTAGTTATTATTTTCCCTGATCTGAGAGCTGACTTTGAGTTTGTTCTTTAGTGTGTGACTGTTATTCCTTTCCAGATTTCCTCATTCTTGAAATTATTTGCGTCCCTTGTTACTGGTTATATAATTTTACTTTGGCCATAGAGGCATTTAATTGATTAACAAAAGGTGAGAATATGGCCTTAACAATGAAAGTGCAGTGAAGACAACTCCTGGTCTGTGCCTAGTCAAAGAGTTTCTTGCCCAGGGGTGTGTAGAGCTGAGTGCAAAGACCCCGGTGGATTAAGCAGAGGGAATGAGGTCATAGCAGCAAGTAGCATAGTAGTTTCACAGCTGCCAAGTGTTTCTGTTGTTTTAGTAATGAGAATTTTGAATTGAGGAGGGAGGAAGAGCTTGTGAAAGTGCATTGAGCGGTATTAGGGAGAAGGGGTGCAAAGAGGAAGAAGAAAGGCATCGTAGCAAAGAGCTTGTGACAAAAGGCAGGAAAAAAACTTGCTCCAAAGCATGTATGTTTGGACTGTCATGGTTTCTGGCTCCTTTTCCCGAGAGCTGTAGGATCTCCAACCTTCCCAGTGCCCAGGGTGGGACACAGCTGAGCAAGCAGCCTATGCTCCACTGACCCCATGGGAGTGAGCAGAGCTGTGCAACTCTAGGAAGGCTAAAGCAGTGTCAAACGCCATCGGATATGGGCACCTCTGTGCTCTGCCACCCGGTGATTTAGACCTGAAGCTGGCAAAATTGGAGAGACTATTAAATTTTTATGTCTGAGAGGGGTCTGCTGATGCCCTCTGGAAACAGTAGCTGCTAAGCCTGCGAGACGGGGTCTCTTTTTGCCAGTGACAGCTACGCTTAAAATAACATATCAGGAACTTGCATAAAAATAGCATTCCCTTATCTCTAGCAGTGTGAAGTGGATGAAAAATAAACTGTACTCATGCCAAGAATAAACAGTCACGTTAAAGTGTTTAAATTCCTGATGCCGTGGAGTACTCCTGCTCTAACATGGCATTTTGATGCCAGGGCACTTCCTCCTCTTTCCCCACTCACTGCCATTGCTTTGTGTGCTCTGTCAGGGAGCATGGGCAGGACAGCAAAATAAGCGAACGTGCCCGAGCCCCACGCAGAGCACCTGGATAGAGACAATGCTGTCCCCTAAATTTATATTCCTCAGATCTAAAAGTAGATGAAATAGTTTTGTATCTGTTTACCTGTATTAATACTCTGTGCAAGTACATTTTTCATTCTGAAATGCAAACTTGCTGAAAATAATGCCATATTATGGCAACATTTATTTTTCAAGTGAGCAAGGAATTGACATTATGTAACTAAATAATTCAGGGGAAATATACAATTTGAGCACATATACAATAACATTAACTTCTCTTGAAAGATTGTTTTTTGCTTCAGAGTATCTTGTGACAATAATCTCTTACAGTAATTTTGTGTAATTCTACTTGCATTATTTTTGTGTACACTGGGGTTTTTTTCCGAAAGTTAGTTCTTTACTCCTGAAATTCATGGAGAACGTTGAATAATTGACCCTTTAGGGATGATGGGCAACAGGATAGCTAAACTGCTGGAATGTTGAAACTGGTGAAGTATTTGTAGTATGATAGTAGAAGACCTAAGCAATAATGCTTGAGGATAGTACACTGAAAAGCTGGGGATGGTTGAAAGAGGCTGTTACAACCTGATGAATAAAAAAGGGTTAAAGAGGTTGATGAGAAGTACCAGCCATGCCTGATGGTAGGCTGAGCTCAGTGTTTTCACAATGCATAAAATGTCTAATTTGCAATGTATAGATCTTAAAAAAGAAAATGTAACATATGTTTTGTTTATATGTATGAAATCAAGGAGTCTGGCCCCCGTCCCCTGCGAGAGAACTGTTTTTCCTTGGCAGAGTGGTTGAGGGAAAAGAAAAAGTGACAGAAATAATTTCTCGAGTTTGACTGCAGATAGCTTGTGCTCGAAGACTGAGAAGACAGAAGATGATAGCAGTAAACAATTGCTATTTTATTTATTAATTTGCTTTCATGTTAGAAGACGAAGGCAAGGGGAAAATCAGTCGCTGCTGTATGGTGGGAAAGGGTCAGGGCAAGGTGGTTGTTTCTGTACGGTTTTGTGTCCCTGTCCCAGCTTCCCACCTGCTCCACAGTGAAGTGGCTGCTCTGGAGTTCAGCTTCTGCTGGGCTAGAAGAGGATTTGTCAACTGTGGCTGTTACGCTCTATTTTAAAAATGAGACTAGTAGTCTGGATTTTACTTTCTTGTTTGTAACCTGACAAATGGCAAGATTCCCAACTAGTCACTCTTAAATGAGACATCTTTATGTGAAAAATGCATTATATGATAACAAAATGTAATTCAATGAAAAATTCTGAAAAGGAGTCCAAGTGTTGTGTTAATGCTTTAAGTGTGCAGTATATTCCAATAATATTAAAAAGCCTACAAGAAGTCAGTCATCTCTTTCTTCTGTTTTACAGATCAGCTGCATCACTAGAAAGGAGGAGAGCTGTGGGGAAAAAAATCAAGGTACCTAAAACATTTTACTGTCTGAATTCTTGGCTGTGTTCTTGCTCGTCATTTAGTGTAATGATTTTTAGGGGGGGGGAGGGAACTGAATCAGGAAACTGTCACTTTTAAAGTGATTTTATTAAAAAACACAGACTAAAAACCCATCACAATAATCTTGATGTTGCACAGGATACTTTTGTTGAGATGAAATTGTACCTCAACTATGGGAGGGGGAGTGTAAGAGTCTGAACAATACTGCATAATATTTGCTCTAAATATGTAATGGAACTCGTATACATAAGGATAACGAGGTGTCCTGCAAGTTCCAGCCACAGTGAGGTGGATATTCCCTATTTGTACAACGGGACACACGGGCCAGCTGATAAGTATCTTTGAAGATGAGTGAATGTGGTGCTTGGAGCTTTGCCATTCTTCACAGTAGTTAGCAGACTTTGCACATCAGTTAACTGTTGTCTGTACCGTCCATAAAGATGCAAAAGGAGGAGTGTGAACATGGCAGAACCTGAGCAGTAGCTTTTATTTTACAAGTGAGGAACTGAGGGGGTTTTATACCTTCTTCAGACACTTCTGACTGCTGTGTCTTACCAGTATTTCTGTTGTACAGGCTGCATATATTGTGTTGTGTTCTTCATTTTTATAATAATATGCAGCAAGCACTATAACAGTGCAGTCTTTCAGGGATTTGGGTGCCTAATCTCTTAGCTGAAGTATTTTTTGTCTACCACTCTTGTCTACAGCTCATTAGGCCTTGATTAAAATAAGACAGTGTTATAACTTGTGTTTTCATGCCTGTTATGTAATTCAAAGGCTATATTAAAATAATCTTGTTGCTAGCACTTGGATAGGATTCTTTTGAGGGATTTTTTTAGTTGGAGAAAGTTTCTCTCCTTTATTTGCTGTGAAATATTACCTGTGGAATGCTACACATACCTTGTGAAGGGAACACTGTGAGGCAGAAGCAAGGAAGGAGTCAAAATATTATCACTTCATTAAGATGTAAAGACAATGGCATTTATTAATAAAAGCTGACTTTGTACTTTTGTGTGCTTCCAATCGAGAGGTGCTGAGCTGCCTTCCTTCAGTAAGAGTGAGTGATGGTACAGTGAGCTCTGGTGCTTTCTATCCTCTTCATTCTAAGTTTGCATGTTTGTAGCTGTGTTTGTGCCACACATGCAAAAGCAATTTTCTACAGGTAAGAGTGAGGTTTATATGGAATTAATTTCTCACATTTCTACTATTAATGCAGCTTTAGAGACTGGTTATATCAAGCATTTGTCTTTGTGATTGAGGGAAAAAATAATGGGTGTTTTCTTTTTGTTTTATGTCATGTAGAGTGTGGAAATTGAAAAGAAAGGGCAGAGAAACTTAGAGTGCTGGTAAAAATGAAATGTGTTCACTTCTTGACTTGCTGGTGGGTAGTTGTGCTTACATTGCAGGTGACACAGAACTACTCAGGTCTGTTACTTGGACAAAATTGCAGATACAGGAGAGAAATCCTGTCCAAGAGCAAAACCAGCAATGTTGGCAGGGTTCATCAATAGTGCCTTTCCTTTCAAGTAACAGGGTAATTTCTTGGTCTTTGACTTTTCCTTTAAGATCATTCAGATGATTGGTTCCACCTTTAAATTGAGGTCTCCCTTGATGCTTGGGGTATTTAAAATATAGGATGTTTTCCTGGAATCTTGGGAGAATGCTGTACGTGGAGCCCCAGTGTAGCTGCATTCCCTGCAGTGCTGGACTGGCCTCTCCTGTAGCTCCTGGTAAGATGAGTAGCTGGCAAAAAGCATAAATGGGAATTAATGTGTGGCTGGAAAAAAGATACATGGGAGCCTCAGACGTTTCATCTGGTTTCTCCAGTGCTGAAGGAGAATTTTCTATCTCTTTGCTCATTTTAGACAAGAGATTTTACTCCAGACTTTTTTTGCCCCTCACTGTGCAGAACCTGTCAAATGCTTTTCCTGACACTTTCTCCCCCGTCAGTCCCTCAGAAAGAGTTCAAAAGAGATTTTTCCCAATTGCAAAAGGAACCAGACATGGCCTTTCTTACTCACCCTGTATTTGAAGCATTGATAAGTAACATGTGGCTGGCTCCAAACTGCTGACTTTCCCAGCCATTTAAGAAAACACCGTGAGGAGTTCAGTTTTAAAAGAAACTATAGAATTGTTCTTTCTTTTTTGCAATTGCTCTTTTGTGTAATGTATCCCAAGAGTTTTGATTCTTTTCTGTCTGAAGCAGTAAGAATTCACTACTGTCTTTCTGATTAATGCATATTGAAAAGAAATGTCAATTTTTAAAAACTTTTCCGTATGGGAAAGGTTTCTTTATTCATAATCTGTCACACTGTTTAAGCTGTAACTTTTTTTTTCTTTAATGCCTTTGGATCATCATTGTTTGGAAGTGCCCTAGCAGAAAGAAAAATATTATTTTTAAAACTTGAGACTGAGTAAGAGGAGCCTGGAATTGAAATCTACTGTCTTGCATAATTGTTTAAACCTGCTATGCAGTTTGGCAGAGGTACAAACTGAGAGGTCTTTTCCATAAAATGTGGTTGAGGCTTCATCTTCAAAGTCAGGGTATGCCTGAGGACAGCCTCTGGTCCTTTTAATAGGGGTAGAGCTCACTTGAAAGGCAAGGCTGGAGATGAAGAAGGAGGTAACCTGGGGGTTTAGGAGTTTATTGAGTAACTCCAATCTGGTGGATCCCATTATAATGATGGGAGAGCACGGTAAAACAATTGCCTTTTTATTTCCTGCTCTGTCTAAGGAACCGGCTAAAAGTAAATAGTGCAAAAATAATCTTGCATCTTGCCATAATCTAAATCTGTTTTCAAATCTATCACCTGAATTGATTTTTCTTTTAAAAATAATAATAAAATCCCCAAGCCCTCCCTGAAATAGAGAGCATGGCTGCATTACCCCATACTGTTTAACCTGACTAAATAAAATCCAATGTTGTCTCTTGGCACTGGGCAATCTGCACTTCCTGCAGCTTCTGTTGTCCCACATGGTAGGTGTGAGGGGGGTTCAGTCCTCGAACTAATAAAACATTGAAGAGGCTTGTTGGAGCTGTTTTCTGAAACAATCTCGCAGAACTCTAAGGTTCAGCAAGTCTGTAAAGTTGTTTACTCCTGGATGTACAGTATTTCATGCAAACATAGAAAGATTGTCTTCTGTCAGCTGCTAGCCCTGATGGAACCATACTGTACATCCTGGGATCCTCCTGCTAAATGTGGCTTTATTGCCCCCTCTGAGCCCCATTGTCAGTCAACTTCCTTATTTTGGTCAGTTCTTTAATTGGGGCTGTTCAAATGTCAGTGACTGTAGATAATCCTGCCTGCGTGAATGATGAAGGAGAATATGTAATACAAGTGTATTTCTGCCTTAAATCCTGTTTCCAGTAAGTATTCATAAGAAGAACTTGGTCTTGCAGTCTGATAACAAAAGCAAAATTAAGTACAGAGTTGGGCTCATGCACATTTCATGAAATCATGTAATCTGATACCTCATTCTGTGCAGTGAATCAGTTTGAAGCTTCTTTTATTCCTAGCATGAGAAGTTTCAAAAAGTTTTGAATAAAAGTTTGAGTCTGTGACTTAATCTTCTCACTAAGTATTTTCAGTGGCAGACAGTAATATTTGTTCATACTGTATCTGCACTCTACATTTGTGTCATTCAGAGTGGAAGAAAATAACCACATTCATCATGAAGATGATTGTATTTTTCTGGAGTCCTTCATTTGTTGGACTTTTCCTTTCCTGTTGAGGTGAAGAAACTTTCTGGATCTCAGTTCCAGTTTGCTTGCCTGGTCTCCATCTTGTCCAGTATGGACGTGACAGTGGTACTGTATCTCCTTCACTTCTCCAGCTTTCCCTGCTCGTGGTAGTGCTCGTTCTGGACTGAGCTGTTCACTGTGACCACTTGCATCAAAGCACTGGAGCTCTGCCCAGATACTCATAAACAAATGAAATACAACGTGGGATATATATTGTGCAAGCTGAAGTAGTCAAAGGGAATATATAAAGAAAAAAAAACCTAAAAGGAGATCCTGTTCAACATTTCTAGGGTTGTTGCCTTTCTCCTGAAGAAAACTTTCTTGATGTGTAGCTCCTGTTGCTTTAATACACGTGTGAAAGAGCTAGGGGATTGTTGATTGGTTTTAATTATTATTTTAAAAGTACTGTCATTTTCAGCATTGATGGCTGTTACAAAATAAACCTGGTTCTCTGTAACCTCAGCATCAAGCTGGTGATTGTCTTGTCTCAAAGGAGCCAAACCCAAAGTTTCTCTGGCATAATCAGACTAAGTTTGAGCACTTGCACTGCTTGTCTCACTGTGATGGAAAGCTGGAGTAGCTTCGTAGTAAGTAAAACAGGAAGACATCACCATAGAATGCTTTCAGAGTTGCTTCTCCTTCTATGATCCATAGCAGTAAGGAAGGCTTATCCAAATTCCTGCAACCTTTTAGCAACAGGGTGCTTGGAGCGAAATCCTGCTTCCTCAGGCATGCTGCTAATCCTTGAGTTTGTACAGGATTTCTGTTGCTATTACTTCTGGTATGGATTGAGGAAAGAGATATTCAGGCTTTCCCAGACAGCATAGCTTTTGAAGGTGTTATTTTAGTTATGTTCAAATCTGGAATTGTTGGTGCTGCCTTCCCCCCCCCCCTTTTTTTTTCGTCTTTTTTTCTCTCTAATGTATTTCCCATGAGTGCCTGGAATGTGTTGAAGAGTTTTGGATTGGTCTTTGCCATTTTCCCTTTCCAATGTCCCTTTCGTGGAAAGAGTTTTCTGGCAGCAGATAAGTTTCTATATCTCATTCCCTGTCAAATTCCTCAGTCCGTGTGATAAAGGAGTTTCATGAGAGGCAGCAGGAGGAGGAGGACAGCATTCATGTAAAGTCTCTGATTGCAGCAGGGCCAGAGGAGCTTGGGGGGCACCTCCAGAAGGAATTGTAGGGAGTGTGTGTTGACGAGCATGGGAGCAAAGCATCGGAGCTCTGCAGTTCACCAAACAGATATTGTCATTTTTCAGTTGACGCAAACTGGCTGTTAAAAGTTAGAAGTACAGATTGTGTTACCGAATCCTGTTAATTATGAATTAATGAAGAACAGCTCTGCAAAGAGGGGTTGATGTAATTACTCAGTTGTTTGTGACACGGTAATCAGATTTTGAAATTTTCCTGTGTGATACTGGAATTAAAGCTGAAAATGCTTTTCAGAATTGACACTGGCATATTTTAAATGATTCAGCTTATAGGTACAAAAGAACTTTTCTAGCTTAAAATGAAACATATTTTCAAAAAGGTAAATTAATTCTATTTTGCTAACATTATAACTATTCATAAAATGTGTGTCATTCTATCACACTGTACTTGATATTTTTTAATTGCTTCTCAGTCTAGAAATAAGTCTGTCCCTGGTGGCTTAAAAATGCTGAATCTTTGTGAGCATAAAAAGTGGCTAAATGTATACTAGTTCATCACTGTGTCTTTACCATGGATATTGTTGGGTTTTATCTAGTTTGGCTTTATTCATAAGCTGAGTAGAGTAAATGAGGAACATGTGTTTAAAAGTTGGGATTTTTTTTTTCCTAAAGTAGTTATAAGCCTTAAAGCTCTCCCACTCAATACCAGTTTATTAATTTCAACAACTCCTCCTTCACTCATTGAACTCTATCCAGAAGTTATGAGGTCCTTAGTAAATATTGATGTTTAGAAAATCAGTTTAATAAACATGCAGCTTTTTGTTTCCCCTCTGCTGAAGCTGGATTTACTTCTTAACAGTTCAGTTGTAGTACCATGAAGATTTTCTCTGCTAATGACCAGTGACTCTTCATAGAAAAGAATTTGTGAAATGTGGAACTAGTTTTAAGATTCAGCTTTATTGTGTACCTTGGTGTGTCAGGTTAAAGCAATGTTGGGCGAGTTCTTTGCAGCTGATGCTCTCTTATTTCTGCTTCTCCTGAAGGGCTTACACTGTTAACTGAGACTTCCCAATACTCGAGTCTCTGCTGGTTATCAGCCTGGAGTGCCAGGAAATGTGGTTTGTGTTGTGTCATCTTTAGACTGAGGAAAGACTTGGTTGAAGGGGGATGGAGTAAAAACAATCACTAATGAAGCCTGAAAGTCTGATTTCCGGATGTTCTGCGTTCAGGAATTGTTTTCCAGTGGTCAGCAGTTGCTGTTACTGCTCAATGTCTGCACCTCAATTTAACAACAAAACAACCCCCTTTGCATTCTGTTTGCAGTCTTTGAATGTGTGTTCCCTTAAAAAAAAAAAGTTATGAAACACATGGTATTATGTAACTCAGAAGTATCCCAATCCTGGTTATAAATACATTGAAAATATTCACCCTGATGTTTGGAGCAGCAACCTGCTACCGTGAAGGGATGGAAGGAGGTAATTTTGTGGGTGTTTCCAGAGCCTGCTGATACCAATCTCAAGGTTGTAGAAGTCAGTGACTTCAGAAAGCATTCGTGTTGCTTTAGATGGCATCTGGGGTCTAGGGTAGCAAAGCTGTTCTTACCTGGCTCCCAATGATATATTGGTATGATTAAAGTTCTCCGGTCACATCTGAACTAGGGAACTGCACCCTGCAGTTCTCCTGACAGCCTTCTGCTTTTGCTAGTCATAAAAATGAGAATGCTTGTTATGAGGAAATTGAAGCTTGCAGGTAGTAAAGTGTCTCTTTAAAGAGTGAGTTAGAAGTTGGATAAAATATATACCCACCTATCAAAGACTTCAAACTTTATGTTGTTCCTACTTTTAAGAGGTAAGGAGGGTTTCGAGGCAGAGTTAAGGAATCTCTTAGCAACAAGGAACCATCTTTCAAAAGCTGAAGTTTCCTCTGAAGAAAATAGAAAGGGGAAAAAATACCCCTCTCACAAATTAAATTTTAAAGTATAATAAGTCTGGCCAAAAGATATTTTGAGAAACAATTTGCTAAAGATACCAGAGCCTACAATAAATCATTTAAATTGAATCAAGTACATCAGAAATGGACATCCTGCCAGACAGGCTTGGAGAGCTGATAGATGAATGAAGTGTAAAAGAAATACATGCTGAAGATAAAGCACAGAACAAAAGCTAAATAATTTTTATCCAAATTTACTTTCCTGAGAGATTTTAATGCAGGAACCTCACTTCACAGGTGATATTTTGAGAATTGGTCTCAAATTGAAATGTTGGTAGAAAAGATTTTTAGAACATTAAAAAAAAACATAGCAAATTTCCAGGAGTAGACAACGTTTGCCCAAGAGATCGTATGGTAACTGCCTGGGACAACTCTGATCTGGCAAGTGTGATCTTAAGTAGTACTTAAGATGGCTGTGAGATCAGAGGCAGGAAAACGGGTGAGCACAATTTCAATATATTATAAGCATTCCAGAAATAGTCAGGGTACCACAGACCAGCAGGTCTGTACCTGCAAGCTAGGACGTTTCATTAGGAACAAAGACTACAGAATTGGTAAACATGTGGGCAGATAAATTGTATCTCATGGTTTGAGGAAAGTACTCATGTGCATTGCAAATAGATGGTCTTTAGCCTTAGGGTGGGGTATGCACTTATTTATGTCTCTTTCCTCTTCTTCAGCTTGCAGAAGTGAGCTCACTATTGGTGTCAAATGAGAAAAAAGCCACTTATTTGCTCTGTGATCGTATAACTTTGTGAAAAATATACTCACTAAACAGCCAGAAACAGTACGCCATACCACAATGTAACTTTGTGTTAATTTAGATGAATGTCAATTAAAACTGGATAATAAATAAATAATAATAACTGGGTAATCAATAAATAAATAAGGGATATAAATAATAAATATTTCATAGGAAATAGTGGACTGAGATTGACCGTCTGATATCAAGCACACTAAATGACCTGTATGGAGTCAAAACCTGAGACTGCTGATGTATTACATTAATTTAGATGTGAATGTTTGTTCAGTTCTGGTCAAGTTCTGACCACAAGATTTGAGTGAAGCTTAGTTTGTGGTGAATGTGGCATAGATGTTAAGTAGGTTCCTATGAAATCTGCCAAGTCTGAATTTTCTCCTGCCTTTGTAAGAGGTCGGCACATGTGAGACTGGATGTGATTCTTTTTGACATTGCTGATAACACACACTTCTTGGTAAGAAGATACAAAATAAATAAAGTGAAGTGTTAACTTGGCATCAGATACTGGGCTTCAGGAAAAAAAAGATTCTTTGGACTAATAGTGCCTTCAAGCTGTTCTATGGGTACAGTCTCTTTAAGGTGTCTAACTCTGTATGTAGAATGAATACGATTTTTTTTCTCTGATCCACTTGTCGATGTTTGAAAAGATAAGTAACTGCGGGGGAGAAGCCCCACCTTAATATTGATTTGTGTAAAACATTTAATACCTTAATGGTGGTTGAAATAGCTTTAAAGTGAAACAGATTTACTAGACCAGCCAAAAGGCCTTCTTCTGCATCTGTCAGCTATATGTCAGTTTTGTACCAAAGAATTACAAAATGAATGAAGGTTACCAGAAAGTTCAGGTTACTTCCATGGAAATACTGTCTTTGACCAAATCTGTTCTTCAGGCTTTGGGAATATGCAGATAAAGTGATGCTATTCTCTTTAAAGCATAAAACACGGAGTTTGCACCACTGTTATTTCACACATGTTGTGTCATATGGAAGAAAGCATATGTTTGTAGGTGGGTACCAATAAGCTTATGTGGTTTAGAAAAGTATTCAAAAATCCTTTCATCTTCAACTTATGTTGTATGTTTGTCATGAATCATGCTGATTAAACCCCAGATCATCTAGCCGTCATATAAGGACGTGAGCTTAAATTAGCTTTTACCAAACACATTCTGGTGCAATACATTCAATACATTTCACTGCAATGAACTCTTTATTGCCACGGATCTTGCAAGGTGCTTTTGGTGGGCTGATGGATGAAAGGGGTGTGTTGTTGCTTTGGCTCAACTTTTGCCATGAACTGTTAAAGGATTTCTAGTCTGAGGGAGTACTTTGTTTGTTTACATGTCATGCTAATGTGAAATGTAAAGACTCTAGTACCATGTTAACGTCCAGAAATGTGAGTTGTGTAATGCATTTGCTGACTCTTTGGCTCATTTTTCTTTCTTGACAGCAATAATAAAATACAGAAGACAGTTTTTGAGTTGCCCATTAGCTTCAAGCACTTACTGAGAATGGGACAGAAAGCATTATTATTACATTAAAAATCTTTTATGGAACTTGTTAAGCACTACTTTCTATTAAACTTGTCTGCTGTATAGTAGAGCTCATGGATGAATGTTCCCCTAATCAAGTAAATTTGTATTTTGATCACAAACTCAGTAAAATTTGTTTGCTACATGTCCCCTGTTCCTTGTTCCTTCACTTTTCCTCCTGCTCTACTCCCTACATGTTGACATTTTATTTCTTTGTATTTTTTAAGGAATTGGATGTGTATTTTTACTGTATGATTGTTATGTTATCAACTCGTGCACTTGGTATTCCGAAAGCTGGTTTGTGCCGATGACAGTTTCTCACAGCATGTTTTAGTCTACACTCACACTGTTGCCAGATCTTGGTATTTGCTTGGCACCATGAGGTTCTCATTTTATGTTGTGTTGTATCCCAGTGCCAGGAATTAGTCTATAATGTGCATTGTTGACTTGGACAATGTAAAAGACCCCTTTGCCTCTGGTTAGCGAGATGCATAGAAAAGGGTACTCCCTATCATGCGTGTGAATTGCAAGAATTTGAAGAGTATGCTTTTGTTTTTAAATCTGCCATTTGCTATTTTTCCCCCCCTCGGTTATTAATATAGTTAAGTAATCTCTTCTTACGTGTTTTCTCAGTCTTGCATGTAGCTTGTTAGTGTTTTAAAGCAGCACACGTCTTGCTTAACTTGAGCTGTCTGAAATATGGATGTCTACTTGTGGATTATCTGCCTCTCTTGGAATCACTGTAAGCTTATGGTGCAGCCAGTGAAGTCTAGAATATTACTCACTTCATCCTAGAGAGAGAGCTTAATTAGACAGTTAATTCAAATGTTATGTAATTATCTAAAGTTAGGGGGAAAAAAAAAAACAACACAGTCCAGGACCCGATGAATTCACAAACACGAATGTTGAACACGAAGATGTTAAGTTTCAGTAGTTCGTACATAATAGGGATGATAAATGAAAACTGTTACTTTAGGACTCAGGAATTTTCCTTTCAGACTGGGAACTTTTAGACATTGAGCAACTTTGTTCCTGATTCAAATTTTGGCGAGAGAAAAACTTAAGTCATCCCAAGTGACTCACAAATTATTTAACCATTAAGTATGAACTCCTCTCGCAAGTTCATATGGTGCTGTTTATGCTTAGCCATTATGTAATGTAAGCATTTCTAGGCACTATCAAGCAACTTCCATATTTCAGTAATTATTCCAACATATGTGACATGTGTTGACATTCAGCATGAGTTAAGCAACTTCCTTGTGTTGCGGCTGGATGTGAAAACTAGGGACTTTCTAAACTCCTTTTGCATTCTTTTACTGTGAAACTCTTTGCTGTGTAGCAAAGCTGAGGTGTGCACCACTTAGACTCACAGGTAAGTAGTAGTGAGGTTTTATTTTGGAATATAGGTGGTACGCAGGCTTAGAGGTCTCTCTGCATCTGAATTTTAGCCTCAGTCACTGAAATTTATCTCCAGCTTGAAGCATCATCCCTAAATTGAAATGGTAAATCCTTAGGAGCAGAAGAATTGCAGCATTTATTTCTGGGGCAGATCTTCGATGTTATTAAGCAATACATAGATCTTGGATAGGTTTTCTGCACAAGATTTTTGCACTGGAGAAGATGTAGCAAACAGAGAAGAGACTAGTCAGTGAAGAGTTGTGTTTAGTTAACCAGTTGGCATATGTATACTTGCATAATGAGTTTTGTTTGTAGGGCTCAGCTGAGTTTTACTAACGCAGTGAAACTTATTCTGTTAACACTTTTAACCTCTATCAATATTTTCACAGCCTTCTATCAGAATATTGGTGAAAACTGAGCCTGAGAAACACTTTTGAAATGAATAACTAATACCCATTCTAATAAGTCTGGGTGAGGGTCATTTCTAAGCTGTATAATTCTTTTTAGGCTTCTACAGCACTGTCGCCATTCCCTACTTTACTGAAATATCTTCCATTTTGAGGTAGGTCTAATAAAGCCTTTAATCCTTCTGTGGCTTTTAGATTAAAAACTTCTCCATACTCTGCTGTTTAAGAATAATTTTGCCTTGTATTAGGCAAAATATTTAGAGTAAGTAATACTTGTTTTGCAGCACTTTGTGTGAAAAGAACTAATGGTCTTGGAGAGGTGGCCTGTGTACCTTGGAGGTCTTGGTGTTGCTCTATGTGATGTGTGGGATTGTTCAGCTACAGAAACTTTCTGTGCATGTTTTCAATACGTGAAAAAGTCGAGTTTTACTGTGGCAGACAATAAGCAGTGTCAGAAATTATTCCCCCGTGGATTTGCCCAGTCTTGAGCCGCTAAAAGTGAAATTGTGGAAAGAGGGACGAGTGCCGTTCTTGCTTTCAAGAAGCTGTGGAACTGTTCATGCAACAATATAGTGAGATTGTTTGCAGTCTAAATTGTGCTCTGCTTCTGATTTAAAAAAATTGTCTTGCTTCTCTTTATCCATAATGGAGTCATTGGGTCCAAGGGAGAAAAAAGTCATAGTATTTTAAGCCATTTGTACAAATTCATACTTTGCAGCCAACCGTAGGATTTGGATATACTTTCCTTGGGAAACTGTAAATTACTGAAAGTCCTCTGCTTTTGTATTTTCTGAGTGATAACACTGCATGCTTGTATAGCTGTTGTGGAGATGATACCAATCTTCCAAAACCATAGCTCTAAATTTTAGAGATTCTTTTTGAAACAGGTAATGTTTAAATACTTCATCAATCTTGTCTGATAGAAGGATATTGTTCTCACATTTTTTTCATTACTGTGTGGGCACGGTGTCACAGTCTTGTTTCTGTAAGAATGTTTTTCTTTCCACACACTGAGACACAAGATTGTAGTTTTAGCAGACTCACTTTATTCAGCCAAATACGCAAGCTGATGCCTCAGTGTGCCTCTTTCTAAAGGGCATAGCCCTGTGATAGTCACTTCTTACCTCAGGTACTGGAATTGAAAGTGGTTAAAGGAAAATATTTTCTACTAGGTATTCCTCTGAATACCTGTGCAGTTTGAGATGATTGAGTAGTCCAGCCAGTGAAAAGGTGACCTGCTGCTACTGAAGATCAAAGGAGTCAAAGAAGGTCTTTCTAAATAGTGGTGTTGGAGCTGAGAAAAAAATGCCAGTAATATATTTGAGAAGAGTCTTGCTGTGTGTGGCTTTACCCAGCAAAAGGAACTTGCATAACTTGGAGTTTTTAAATGGGGGTTGGCTTGGGTTAAGGGAGGGGGGGAAAAAAAAGGTGTTGTTTTTGTTTTTTAAATATATTAGAGGAAAAAATGACCTGTTTGTGTAACCTGCTGAGTTTGAGAGGGATGAGATTTCCAGGTGCTTAGCAGGGTGGGGTTTATTGATGTTGCCGACAGCATCCTCCTTTTATATATTCTGTCTTTCCTGAAATCCCAAGGGTGGCACGAGGCGATTTCATTCATAGGAAAGAAAAGGTTGGAATCTGCCTTATGTTCTGGAGCTTCAGGACTGCAAGATTACTCACCCATAACTATCAGTAAATAGTAATTACTTACTCAAAAGTCTTAATCTAGTGTAGACAAAGCCATGTCTCTGTAGTAACTTTACTAGGAAAGCGCAATCCCAAGTCAAAGTAACAGCTTTTGTAAAGCGCCCCCAAATCTACCTGTCTGACATCAGCCAATGTAAAACCATCCTGGCAGAGCTGATGCAGACATGGGGGTTTTTGAGGTCACCCCACCTTGACTCTGCCAGTGACAGTCGTGTCTGTCCCGGGGGCTGAGCCCGGCTTTGCTGGCAGCTCCCCGTCCTCCCCCTCTGCCGCCCTCTCCCCCAGATAACTTTATCCTCATAACGCAGATACTCAGCGCTCCGGTCTGGATTTCATTTCTTCTTCTTCAGCTCCGTGTGATCTCGCGCGCATTCCTAACGCGTTACCAGCAGCCCACGGCTCTGAAAGTGCCGGATCAGCTTTCAGTGGCAAAAGCTCGGAGGGGAAACAGGCCGGTTCCTCCGTGCAAACAGCTGGGCAGTTGTGGATGGAATTAATTGCTGATATACACTGGCTGTGTTTTTCTTCTCCTGTCATTTCCTTTGCAGCTGTGAAAGGCAAGTTTTTCAGGCTTTGAAAGCAGTGCAGGCCTTCTCAGTGGTAGTGATGTAAAAGCATGAAATATATATGCAGATTAGGCTTTGCATACAAAATAAAAACCTCTCCTAATCTGTAGCAACCAGCGCTATTGACGTCAATACTCAGATTCCAAGTGCACCTTTCAAAAGTAACTTTTGACTTTGGGTTTCTAGCTTGGAAAAAATAAACCTGTTTGTGGAGATCTGTATTTCTGAATGCAATAGTCATTGTTTTCTGAAAATAGGAGTCTGAAGTTGAGCGTTGAAAGCAAGCTGTTAAGAAAATGTTTGTCTTCCATCTGTAGTCTTGGAGCTATTATATAAAATGGACTGAGGCTGCTTTAGCCAAATGTGAAACAGTCAAGTTGCTGAAAGTCATGTTCCAGGCCAGCAGTTATGGGAAATTTATCATGGGATTGGAAAATACGTATGTTATCAACAGGGCTGCATGTCTGCCTCGAGGTTTCACCCAGCCCATAATAACGCAAAAACAAACCGCCCATCACAAATCAAAAACCGCTGTCAAAAGTAGATTCTGAGCACTAGTGCTGTCAGAAGCTGCAGCTTGCTGGGTTTAGTTGTAACATCAGTGGAAAAATCTGTGGTACCTATTGTTGAAAATAATATTTTGTGAGCTTCCACCCTGTAAGTCCCACAGATATTTTCCCCCCTTGTTTATTAAACTCTTTTAAATGTGCTTTTGTTTCATGGAATTGTTAGGCCTCCCCTACCAGCAGGCTTGTGCTGCCATGCAGTTTACTCCGGGTAAGATCTACAAGCTCTTCCGCCAAAATAATTACAACTCCCCTAGGTATTTCAGTAGTACACGGTATTTGCATGATGTATATTTATAAACAGTCTCATACATAGAATGGATTGTTCTAAACAAATGCTAGAAAAAGGTTTTGTTGTTTTAAGACCTGATCTTAATAACTAAATAAATGAAGTTGTACAAATATGCTGAAAATGTCCCCACCAGCTTGTGTTGTGCAATGCCTTGTACCACAAGATGAGTATTTCAAAGGTCCCACTGAAACCAGGCCCATTATTTGTGGTAAATACTGTGCAGGGTGAGGAAGGGTTGACAGACCAAAATCTTAATAAATAAATAAAAATTGCATAACTCTTGAAAGGAGCCAGAGTTTGTCGCAGCACCCGCATCAGCCAAACTCTTGCAGAGACTGCTGCAGAGATCCGTGGGACTGTACTTGCAGCAGCTATAAAGAAGTGCATCCTGGTTTTTCAGCCTTCCATGCAAGGGATTTCCTTTGCGACCTTGCATCTGTCCCAGCTAATAGCACGAAAGGGGATACCAAACCAAGTCTGGCTCACGTGGTATGCAGGAAGTTCAGCTGTAGTAATTCAATTGTAAATCTGAGCCAGAGAGTCAGTATATTTGAATCATGGCTGTTACTTCAAAGAATGAAGGCTGCCCCTTTGAAAGGCTTCTAGTTTTTATAGCTATATAAAAGTTAACTATTACATAAGTCATATGTTATACATATACATATATGCCTGTATATAAATGTTCATATTTTATTATAAATATACATGTATCGTAGGCACCCTGTCCCGTATCTCTCATACTAAGTACTTTTTTGGCAGGTAACAAGCAGAAGTTATGGAAACAATTAAAATTCCTGTGCAACACTGGATTACTTATTTGTTTGGAAGAGTGGGTGGTGTTATAGGGAGGGGGAAAAAAGGCAGATCTGTACTTCAAACCCAAAATGTAAAAGCATTCTGGAGTGGTTTGGCCAGAAGGTCTTTTTGTCTATTTGTGTTTTGACATAAAAGTCTGGGTATCAGGAATACAGTTCTGGAGTTTGTACTCTGGTGTATCTTACTAGTAAATATTTAGGAAATTATAGAGCTGTGGTTGTTTTTATGGCCAGTAACCAACTGTGTTCTTTTCAAATCAACAAACAATGTATGAGAACAGTGCTTTTAACTGCCCTGCATTGCAAGAAGTTGTTAAAGTTTAGAAACCGGTTGTTCTCTGCCCTGCCTTCACTTTAATCCAGTGCCTGTCTGACTGAGTTTGAGTGGCAAAAAAACCCAACCAGTTTTAAGGAGTTTATATAGTAGCAGGGCAATTTAATGTCATCCAACAGAGAATATCCTGATCCAGAGAGTCTGCTCTGCATTTTCCTATGGCTTACGTGACAGGTTGGTGGCATGATTTGTTTTGCAAACCTGCAAATGAGTTCATGTTTGTGAATTTTTCAGCTGTGGTTTCTTTCTCCACCCTTTTCTCATGAATAAACTTGAAAAATATTTAAGACAAGATTTCTCTGGACTCACCACATCTGATGATATCTTTTTCAACTGTGGTCTTTGTATATGTGTACTTCTAAAACAATTGGGAGGTGTGGTGCAATGTGCTTCCTTGGAGGGAGGAAAGATTGCTAATCTGTTAGTAAAGATTACTGATTTTGTGAGAAGAGTCAACCACACAAAATGCTGAAACTAACAGTGCAGCTGGGAGGAGCCTGTGGCTTTGGTTCTTAACTCTCTTTGGGTTCTGTCAGCGACTTGGAGTAGAGAAGTGTTTGGTCAGTTTACCAAAAAGATTTTAATCTTCTTGACAGTTACATATATCAATACAGTTATAAGTTCAGCGTCTTAATCAACCACCTGACTTGCTACTTGAAGAAATTGTATGCAATTAATAAATATTTCATATTGTTCTGTGTGTGACTTACAAATCATAGTTGACTAATGAAATACAGGATCTGGCAGTACTAAAGCTCGAGACATCGTTGAGTGAACTTTTTGTAAGAGTGGGTTCATTCAATAAAAAATAAAAGGAGCATTTAAAGAGCCTTTTATTCCTGTCATAAAGATGCTTTGTGCTGTTGCAGTTGTGTATTTGACAGAACGGTTGGGGATAGATGCTGCAGAAAGTTGTCTTGTATTTGAGTGTCTTCTATTTGAGACCTGTGTGATTTTTATCTTCAGTGTCATGATGTGACTGGTGAGTTACAATTTCTGTGCTTGAATGAAGTTTTCCACTGTACTTAGTGTCTGGGTATCCATAAATCAGTTACTCCTTTAACATTGGTTGTTCTGCATGTTATGGGGTGGTTTGGGTTGGGTTTTTTTTTTTTAAGGAAATGTGATCTGATTTTGCTTCTGTTTAAGTCGAGAACACCAGCCTCGTTAGGACTGAGCTCAGAGTTTTGAGTATGTGTTGGCAGCTAAATTGAGCACAACCACATGGGGCACTGGGCTGATTCTGCTGTGGTGCAGTTACCATGGTTTGCTGTACTGACCTTTGAGGTTTTAATTTTAAGTCTGTGAAACAAAATAAATCAAATATGTTTGGTTTTGTTTTGTGGTTCAGTTTGGCTTTAGGTTGTTTTGTTTGGGGGTTTTTTTTATGTTGGTGTTGATTTGGGTGTGTGTTGGTTTTTTTTAAAGCTGAGTACAAATAGGTAGGTAATCTTGATTTAGTTTGTAAGATACATTTTGTACAGATGGCTCTAAAACCCAGCACATCACTGGTCACACAGTTACAGCAGTTGTTGCACTGTACTTCTTCATCTCTGCTTATTGTATCAAAGTAGTTCAACTTCTGTGAGTATGTGTGCTAATGGATTTTTATCATGTGTGTGATTAGTAGCAGACTAGATGTTCTCCTGTATAAGTTGTTGCAGTGTGATAGATAATGGAGAAGACTGTTCTCGTTTTAAGCAATAGCAGAGTGCATGAGGTAGCCTTCGTTAACGTATACTGTAATAGCAGTGAATGTCTTGGATTACATCAGAGATTATTATGATAAACACATGACCAACAATTTTTAAATCGTCTGTGAAATTTAATTTTCTAATATCCAAAACCACTCTGGGTCACCCACAAAAAAAAAAAACAAAAACAAAAACAAAAAAACCAAGAAATGACACAAGTATTTTAAAATACATAAATTTATAAACTTGACCTGGGGAGAAAAGATGAGGAAAAAGCTTCTAACTTTCAGTAGATTAATCATACTTTCAACATCTGGAATTAAGGTTTTTCATAAACACAGTTTTGAGATACGCTGTATTAATCCCAGAGCTTTGTGAGGGCGTGCAGAGCTTAGCCTGGGAGGCAGATACTCAGTTCTGGCATTAGTTTTTTGCATTGTTTCCACATTCTGGCACTCCGCTTCATTTCCTCGCCTCACTGAGCACTGAAAGGGACATAAATTGACATAACTAGAATTTTGTGACTGGGGCAAGGGAAGCAGCCTGAAAGATAAACTTTAACCTGTCATCCTGTCAACAAATTTGCATTGTTACAGAAGTAAGAATTTATATACCATGGAGTCAAGAATAGTATGTAAGGACAATGCATTAAGATAAAGAAAGTGCATATCTGAAGTTATGTCTTTTTCAGCCTAAAAATAAGATCCAAACATCCCACTATCTGATTTGCTTTCCCATAAAAAAAATTTGCTTTTCAATTTTTTGGGCATAAAAAAAAGTTTCAAGTACTTTCGCTGGCCTAAAGCAGGGAATTCCAAACTATGACAGAAGTTGAACAACTTAATGGGAAGGTAATGAAAGAATTTGTCCTGTCACGGTAGTTTTGGGACTTCTAAGTTCTCTTAGCACTCTGTACCACGTCTTCAGCATGCCACAGTTCAGTTATGCAACCTTGGGAAACTTCTCTCCCACTGAATGCTCCCTTCCTTTGTTAAGGCTAATGGGAGTCATGTGTTCGTATCAGTGGGAAAGCAGACCCTTACAAATCTTTCTGGTAGATTTGGTGGAAACAGAGCTCACGTTCGTTATCCCTGTGTTCTGGGCAGTTGGGTGTCTCATTAGCGGGATGTTAATGATGTTCAGTGAACTTCATTTTTGGACAGGAGCATGTGGTGAAAAACATAAAACGAGTGACTTTTCAATCTTATAATTTCCTGTATTGTTGGATTAACTTTTGCCTGTTGTGTCCTTTCTCCCATCCTGTACTTTAAATGTTATTACCTGTAACCTGGTGGATGTGATGCTGGAGGTGCTTCAGTCCCACTGTTGGGTCTCTCTGCCCTGAGCCCACACTCTGGCTCCCCTCTCCTTGGAAATTTGCTGCGGCTCAGTAGCAACCATTACATTTTTCAGTCCTTCTGCAATTTAAGGCAGGGAGCAGATTGTAAACATCCATCAGGTAGGAGCCCGATTTTAGCTGTGGGGTTGTCAGTGTGGTATCTTCGTGGCAATAGCCACGTGCAGAGGGAGCAACACAGATCCACAAGAAGGGCTTGTGAGCAGTGATACTGAGAGCCAGGCCATTACTTCCCTGAGCAGATGTTCCTGCAAAAACCACCTGCTAACAAAAACAAACCCACCATCTCCCCATTGCGTCGCAGGACGGGCTGGCCCTGACGTGAGGCTGAGTGCTTGGCCGACAGTGGGAATTGGCTTGCCCTTGGAACAGGCTGCCTTTCGTTTTATCTCACCGAGGCAACTGCAGAACAATAGGTTATTAGAGATTGGAACAACGCGGGCTTTGAGTGACCCCCATTTGTGTGTTGTGCAGGCGAGGCTGAAAGAAAAGAGTGGCTGCCCTCAAAGGTAATTTTGGTGCGTGGGAGCCTGGGCTGGTGGTGGGTGTGAGGTGGGGTTGGCCATGAGGGAGCTCGGAGGGCTTCCTCTCAGGGCTGCCCCCAGGAAAGAAGTAAACACAGAAAGAGAGAGCTGGCAAAGCTGGAAGTGTTTGGTTTGGTTCTTCTTTCTGGTGCAAAATCTGTTTTCCTTCATTCTTCAGTTTTTATGACAAAATGGTGAAATTGCTGAGTTTTGTCACTGTGACTCGGAGGGGTTGGAAGTGGCTGAATTGAAGGTGAAGCGTCTGGGCACAAGCAGAAAAGTGCTGGCCTCCCCAGTTCTCCACAGACCTGATTTGATCTTGAATGTAGCCTTTGGAGATGTCGTCCTTCCTGAGACTGTGCACACCTGTAAGCAATTAGTTAAATTATGCCATTGATATATCAGAAATTAGAGTCAAGATCACAGAATATTTTGAGTTGGAAGGGACCCGCAAGGACCATTGGACCCTCTGCAGGACACCCCAGGAATCACACTATGTTGTGTTGTCCAAGCACTGCTTGAACTCTGGCAGGTTTGGTGATGTGACCACTTCCCTGGGGACCTGTTCCAGTGCCCAATCACCCTCTGGGGGAAGAACATTTTTCTGGCTGCACTAAGAATTTGTTTTATGAACAAGATTCATTCCAGCTATGCAATGGTAGTCTTAAAAGATGCATTTTTATTAGAAGCATTCATATTTCAATGCTGGTGAAATATGTAGACTTGCAGAGTGGACATGCATTTTGAGAAAATTCAGAAGGGGCACAACATTCAGAAGTTTGCCAGTAGCTCCTGTTTCGTAAAGCAGAAAACAATTTCTTAGCCCCTTGGCTTTCACTTGCACACATACCCTTAACAACAAAAAACCAAACCAGCCTTCCTGATGACACATCAGTCTGTCTTGGCTAGAATTTCTGCCTCCCTTGCTGAAGGAGGAGCCCATCCAGTGAGTTACTTGTAGGTCAGTTGGTCTTTCTATGATGAGAAATAATAAGGTGATGAAAATGGCTTTATCTTCTGGACTGGTGTACCTGTCACATGCTGAGATTTTATGTACATTTTTTTAAATGTGTTTTTCTCTAAACATGTCATAAGGATTGTGGCATCCTCTTCCTGGGTAGTTATCTGCTCAATATGCAAATGTATTCCCCAGTGTCCTGACTGGAAGCCTGTTGGAAGCCTCCCAGTCAGTCCTCACTGTGCAGTTCCTGGGTTACATCTGAGAGTCCAGAACCAGAGACTTTGCCATCAGTTTCATGGGGGCAAAATGGACTGTCCATGAGGGAAGAAATAAAACAGGCTGTCCCTGAGGGAAGAAGTATTTAAGGGTTGTGATGTGCACAATTTATTTTTTTTTTAGTTTTTTTTTTTCGTGTCAGTTGAGTAAAAACAAGCGATGGCAGCAGCTGTGCCATGTGAGCGAGTGTGTCATGAGCCTGCTGGGCAAGGCATAGTGAAGGGCATTATTCCACTGGGAGGTTGGCACTGGCCATGGCCCTCCAGAGTTGCCACAAAGGATTTTCTGTTCGACATCTAACGCAACAGGCACATTCATATGTTTGCAGAGGGTTTCCATGGAAACCATGTAAACTGTGATGCTAGCAGACAGAGCCAAAGGTTATACTACTGTAGAGGCCCTTTTGTATTCTCTTTAAGTGTTTCAGAGCAGCTATATTTCTTAACTGATAATTTGAGCCTATGAAACAATTTGTTCAGATTTTTCATGTAGTCTTTTTTTTTTTTAATCTTCTTCCCTCCCACCCCTGCCCCTTGTCTAAGCTTTTGTCATGGTTGTACTGAGGAGGTCATGAACTGCAAGAAAAACAATGAAAATGTGGTTTTCATCTTATTTTTTTTTTACATAGGATGCCTTGAATATCATTATGTGAATTGATTTATCTTTCTCTTAGCAGTAATGATGCAATTGGAAATGGAAGAACAGGGCATTAAAAAAAAAATCAACCTATTCTGCCCCTACTAGTGCAGTTCTCAATTTTGTTGAGTGCTTTTATTGTTCAGGTAGAACTAACTCAGGTCATCACTCACTGGCACTTGGGGAATTTTGAATGCTTGTCTTCTCTAAGAAGTATGAACCTAACCTATTTATAGATACTGGCTAGCCTTTAGTATGCTTTGAGAGTTCATGTTGGTTTGAAATTTAAATTTCTAAACATACCTATTGCTTTGTTCATTTTTCAGGAGGTACTCCCATTATGGGCACAAATACTACTTATTCAAAAGAAAAAGAAGGGTTGTCTCTTCTGTAGAATTATCTGAGTTCCCATTTGACTGTCCATATTTGCAGAATTGTGTTTGTTCACAAGTTCAGCTTAATTATCATGAGAGGTTGTTTTAAATGACTGAACTCATGTCTGGGCTCATGCTGCAGGTCAGAGAGAGGTCAGGTACCTGCTTGTTGTTCACCTGCTGCTCTGTGAAACTGAGATCTTACCTAATCACATTGTGCATATGTTCATTCCTGCCACTTAACTTTCGAACCTGTTGGTTACTTTAAGCCAAACTTGGTACAAAGGTAAAAACATAATTCATTTCTGCATTACCAAAGTTGATATCTGGTTAGAAGACAAAGATGTAGGATAAGTTGCTCATTTCATCTGATCACAGGGCAATGACTAAAGAAAAAGTTCAGGTCAAGTGTACATAATTCATTGAACTTGTGGTCAAGTTTGCAGACTCAAGACAATTTAAATTCTCAGTTTTAAAAAATAAAACATGCTTTGCTGCAAAAGGGCAAAAACCTCTTAGGTGTATAAGATATTCACATTTAATATAGGCAAGTAACCTGGAGGCATTAATTGTGTTTCAGAACTTGTGAAAGTGCAACAATTAGTAATTACTTTTTGTGGATATCCCACACAAGGATGACACAGTCAACTTGGAGTACTTACTGTTGTGGTCAGTAGTTTCTAGTACAGAATGAAAAGGTGGAACGTGCTGTCAGCTCAGGAGAGCTGCTGACTTACTTTTGGACAGCCAGGCATGCCCATGACCTGCTGCATTGGGCCAGGAAGGGATGGATTTGTTTATTTACTTCTCATGTTATGCTATTTAGATATCAGATGTATAATTATTAAAAGCTTTGTATCTAGTGCCTCAGGAATGTGACAGTTAAAAATAACTTCAAAAAATAAACCATCCATTTTAGTCTTTGAGAAACCACTAGTCTTCTAGTCCAATATCACACGATAACAAAATGCATGTTGAATATGACATGAAAATGAACACAGGATAGATATAATGAAAACCTTTCTTTAGGTTTCTTACAGTGTAATTGAATAATTGCACTCTGTGAGGGATGGGGGTTGTGTGCCAGGTAGGAGTGTTTTTCATTATGAATTCCAGTTTTCTGAATTTGAAGCCAGAAGTCTGACGAAAAGGTCTGTTCATATAGCACAAAACTTTGCATGCTTTTCATCACTTCATCCTGACTGCGTAGCAGTACAAACTCTGATCAGTTATGAAAATTTATCACAGGAGAGAACACAATACTGATGAGGCAAGCTGAAATCAAAATTCCTTAGCAATTTGCCAGGCAATTAAAAAGAACAAACCAAAAAACCCGTAGCAACCCACAAATGGCATTTGACATGCTTGTTTCAATGCACACTGGAAGTATCACTCAATAATTAAGATTAAAAAGTAGAAATCCAGCTATCTCCCTGCCCAAAATAGTGCAATAAACTAGCAAGTTGAGCAATGCATCTTAAAGGAAAAAAAACAAATCTAAATACTGCCCAACTTTAAAAGCAGCACCCACTCCAACACTTCCAGAAACCTTTGAGGTCAGACTCTTGAGACCAGATTAGTCTTGCAGATTCCTTTTTTCCTCTTTGGATTAAGAAATGAGTTCCAAAAAAAAAGATGTGGTTCCTCCTCATCCCCACTGTGGTTAATCCAGAGCTCCAACTGCCCTGGGTCGGTGTCGTCCTCCACAACATTCCAGCACGTCTGTGAGAGCTGTCATAAATGAGCCTTTGGCAAGCATCTAATCACCTATTATTCAGCACTTGATTAATCAAGTTTTGTGGTATTTTTTGGCATGTTCTTGCATTAATATGGAGATACATAATGCTTTGAACACTTTTAGGGTTTTACATATTTTTTTTTAAAAACTCCACAAAATACTCAACACATAAGTGAAAAAAAATAACTGAAATATGTAGAAAAGATGTTACTTACCTTCCCTCCTCAAACAGATGTGATCTGTGTAGCCTCAGGCATTTTTTGGTATCATCAATAATTTTCACATGATATGAACTGAAATACCACTTGCCTAGGATGCTTTCCAT
The DNA here is from genome assembly GCA_013396755.1 of Sclerurus mexicanus. Lineage (NCBI taxonomy): Eukaryota > Metazoa > Chordata > Aves > Passeriformes > Furnariidae > Sclerurus > Sclerurus mexicanus. The sequence goes on along the minus strand of VWZF01006236.1, from coordinate 2,204,276 downwards.
GAGTTATTCAAATATTCAAAAATAGATATCACCATAGCTCAGAACACAATGTAATTTTTGCAATTGTTAATTGATTTTTAAATTTGTTGCTTTTAAGTCATAGCATTATAGTTGTGAGGAAGATTTCTCCCACATTTCCCTGCACACAGGCTGTGAACTCCAGCCCGTGACTAACATGTCTGATACTTGCATTTGATAGAAGTATAGACAAGTTTAAATGCAAACAAAAAAATAACATTTTCAGACCCGGTTTACAAGTGAGCTTTGGAAATTGACATAAAACAACTATGTTTTTAGTTTGATCTGGGAGACAGATTCATGAAACATATCTGTTGGCTTCAGAATATTCTTGGAATTGCAAACAAAAAACAGTACAAGTCAAAACTGGAAGTATTGTTTGGGGAAGGACTTGAGGGAGAGTCCTTCCTGCTGCATGTGTGACTGATTGAAGGCTGTGTGTGCCTTTGAAATTATAACCGAGGTCTTTGCACATGGGATGCTGAGTTGCTGGTGCTGCAGCTCATTCAAGTGCATGGTTTGAGGAGAGACCATGGGCAAGCTTTTCTTCATTTGTGTGCCAATGCAGTAGTATCAAGTGTCTTCTGAAGTGGTCTGTGGTGGATGGTGTTTGCTTGTGCTGCCTTGGCTGCCAAGAAGTTCTGTTCTCCTTCTTAGACATGAGAATACCCATGCTTCATGAACTGCTTAGGACAAAAGAGAGGGTGGTTTTAGTCCCTAGGACAAGTGTTCAGTGTCAGCTGGTTTTGCATGTTTGCAAGTGCCCAGGATTTTATGTAGCATGCCAGGATGCATCCATGGTCTGTGATGCCAGAGTAGCTTGTTGTAGAGTGTCTTTTATTTTATCCAAGTTTTCAGTGCTTTTGAGTAAGGATGGAGGAGAATTGTGGGATAACAGTGGATAATTGCTTGATTGCACTGAAAAATAATAGTAACCTAATTATGAAATATTTATATATTCTGCTTTTGACTTTTAAAATACTACTCTTACTACTGTGCCTGATGCTGACTCACTATACCCCTCAGTGTGCGTCTTACCAAAGCTTTTGTTAGTAAATCTTCAGCACTTGTTCAGGGATGTGCTGGCTACGGCTCTGGGCACATCTGCTTCTCTGTTCAGTGCTGTGCTTAAGTCCAAAATAACTCTCTGCCTTCAAATGGGCTCACTTGAAATTCAGTGGAGTGATTTTCCATTCCTGAAAGTGGAGAAGACCTTTGGCTCTCTAAATTCAATTTACTTTTCTAGTACCATGAGCAGAAGGTGGCAGAGACAAGAAGCAGGTCAAATTCAGGCCAAGTCAGCTGAGATTGATGTGCCTAATTATATAGGTTAAACATTGAACGCAAATGAAATTTTTTTTTGTATTTACTAGTTAAGTAGTTGGTTGGGGGTTTTTTAATTATTTTCAAGCAAGCCAAGGACAATATGAGCCACGTGACTATCCACAGAAAAAGTGTTTCTGCACCACCATAAATCCTAGGGATTTCCCTGGGAAGGATAATTAAAGCAACATGCTTTGAACACAGCTAATAAAGTAGCTGCCTTTTGAACTTTCAGTGAGGGCAGCCAGGCCCTTGTGGCCCTTCCCTGCTCCACACTTTCCCCTGCCCTTCTTGCCCAGATTATTTTTAACCCTGATCCCTTTGTGTAACCAGTGTAGACTCAAGTTTCATGGAGAGGTGTGCGAGCACAGCTAGGGAACAGCCTTTTGAGAGGTGTGGCACTGAAACACGTGAGTTGGGAGCGACAGGATCACCTTCAGCCCCCCGAGCAACGTGAAAAACTGTAGCATAAGGTGCGCTTAACTTAAGTCTTCTAAAGGTGATAATTTTTTAGGTATTAGGGATGCCACTATAACCTAACTCAAATTCTGCGTGTTTGTTAACTTTTTTCATGTTATGTTTTAACATTCATGAACATATATTTTTGTAAATGGATCAAGAAGGGGAAAAGTTTTTTCCATGCATTGAGGCAAAGCTAAGTCTGATATTTGAGAAAAAATGTAATATCCTTTGGAGTCTTGAATGAGGTGACAGAAGATACTTTTCAGAATAATTTGGGCATAGTGATTTACAGTTTTTGTCCCTTATGCCATCCTATGCCTGATAGAAGCTGTTAAAATCCTATCAACAGAGCTTTCCCTCTACACCTCAATTTGAGCTTGCTCTTTTGAGCATTTACTACAGTAAAGGTGTAGCTTTTTTCTTGAGGTGCCTAGGTTTTTTCCCCATGCTTCTCATGGCAAATCAGTGGCAATGTGCCTCCTGCACTGTCAGGCCTGGGCTTGGCTGGCATTATTCGTCTCACGCTTTTATCAATTCCTGAAATTACTATTTTTAAATTGCAGTTAAAAACTTTGCGACAACTATAACATTTCCACCAAGCCTCTTCTTCATATTTGAAATCAATATATGCAATTGTGTTGTTTTATCTAAAATATTCAGTTTTTGACTGTAACTATTCATAAATCAGGTCTTTTGAACGCTGGTGTTTTCTGTTTAATGTGAGAATGATGTATAAGTCAATAAAATGTTAAAATTCCCTTTTTGAAAGGCTAGGCAGTTTATTTTGACATGGGCAAGCTGATGTTGGTTTATTAATGTGACTTGTGTTATTACTCTTTATTTAAAATTTCTGTCAGTGTGATTCAGAGGTCCCAAGATGAACTGGAGGGAATTGTGCAGGGTGTGGTGCATAATATAAATAAAGATACAATTTGTCCTGAAGACTTTATGATCGAAGACCTGGCACAATTTCATCTTTTCCCCAAGTCTCCAGTTACAGATGTCCTGTTGAGATTAGCTGTTGGCCATGTTTCCCATTCCTCACTTACGAGTTATGGAGGGCGTTGAGCTGCAATTCTGTATGGTCAGTGCTTGGTGGTCTTAAATGGGGTCTACACAGAGCTGGTGGTGGTGGTAAAGGTCAGGATTTGATGTGAAGAGAGAGGAACTTCAGGGGTTTGGGCTATATAAAGGTCTGGCTGCTTGCTGCCATACACGAGATCGGTTGTTCGTGTAAATATTTGTACAATCCAGCAGTTGCCCTGTGTCGATCATCTGGATTGCCCACCACTGCAGCCTCTGACCCTCCAGCAAAACCCAGGAGGCAGCTGCTTTGGCCATGACATTTCTCAGGATAATCAAGCTGCCATAAATCACGAAGGCTTTTCATGTGCCCTGGGATCAATAAGAGTTTTCCCTGCTCCTTAATGTCCCATGTTCTACCAGTGACTGAGGGGGGCTCTTGCAGGTAGCCCTTTTTACTCCAAACGGTGCTTACCAGGTTGGTATGAATCAGTGGGATTTAAAAAAAAATATTTACTTAACAAACTTGGTTCTTTTACTCCATAACTGTGTAGATCTCCATAAAGAGTGGAATTGTTTCCCCTGCATCTGTGCAGTTCAGGGGCACCCCAAGAAAAAAAGTCACCAGAAGAAATTAGAGGCTTTGCAAAAGAAGTAGAGCGTTGCAAAATATGGAAGGTTTTGACTGCAGTCGGCTTTTCCAGTTACATGTTTTTTCTCACAGGGAAGTTCTTAGTTTGTACTGTGGAGGAGCCCAGGTTTCAACTTTTTCAAAGGTTTAGGGAGATTTTTCAGCCATTGTCTCTGTGTGCAGGTTACATGTTTACGTACTTTCACAGCTTAATATGGATAAGTGCCACCAGAACATAATCTTTTAATTTAGCTCTCTGCTGTCTACTGACTCGTGAAATATTTTTAGGTGACTTAAGCACAAGTGATTATGTAGATAAGCAGAGGTAAGTCTTTAAAAATAAAAAAGTGCTTTTTATTGTCTTAAAGTTGCAATATTTTGGAAAATACTACCTTCTTATTTATCAAGGTTCCAGTTATCTCTGAAAATAGATGAATTCAAAATACTGTCCTCCTTTTTTTTTCCCCCCCTCTCATTTGTAATCTGCTGTGTCCCCTTGTAGCATGAATAGGCAAAGGGTCGTGAGAACCAAAAGTTGAAGCTGCTTTGGTACTGCAGCATTTGCATTTTGTCAGAATTCTTAAAATCAAAAGCAAGAAGCAGTTATTCTTCATGAAAACTGATATGTGTCTTACATCTTCATTTCTGTTTTTTTTTGTTAAAATTGAAATACGCATTAAGAATTAAGCTCACTGATGTTATTTTGAGGGGTTCCGTGACTTAACTAAGGTCAAACACAAATAATCTTATTTTTTCTCTGTAAGTATAGTTTACTTGTATCCCATATTGATGCTAGCTCTGCACTGTTTAGTGTCAGGAATAAATACAGGACATTAATTTCCAGTAACTGCTGAAATGACTGATGGATTCTTTGAAATACATAAATATTTGCTAGTAGTATTTATTGGGTTTGTATCCAAGCATTCAAACAGGTTTGACATGGGTGGGTAGATGATGTTCTCTATAAAAGAAGGTTGACAAAGCGGGGGGTCAGCCAGAGCTGAAATGCACTGCCAGTCTGGGAGAGCCCACCAGTGCTGACCCATGGGCCAGCTCTGAAATGGGCTGTGCTGCTGGGAGCAGCTTGGGAGGGCCTGGACCTTTCTGTGGTCCCATGGTGATTACATTTGGATGCATAGGTTATTCCCTAAAATGTCTAAACCTCAAGGTGCCATTGGGAAAGAACCAGTGCTTGTATCTATAGCTGGCTTTGCTAAAAGAAACCACTTTCAGAGATATAGTTGAGTTCTTGCAGATGGGGCACTCCTCTGCCACAGGTCTTCTGCATTCCAGTCCTTCTCCTTCAGGGAAGTCCTAAACACTGTAAGGGAATACAGCTTCTGAACACTTGCAGATTGAAAATCTGCAGCAGTTTATGCTGCTCCGACCCTTACCAAGTCCTCTGGAGCAGTGGAGGTGGGAGGGGGTTTTCTGCAAATGGCAGATGAGTTTTTACCCTGGAGCAAAGTCATAGTGAGATGAAAATTGTTAGAGGAGGGGAAATAACTTCATTTCCATTGTTGTCATTCAGTGCATCTGTGTTTTGTGTGAGAGCAGCTTTTTGCATATATCATAGGGAGAGGTTTTCTTTTCCCTGGCAGCTCCTGTATGTGTCCTTAGCTTTCTGCTACAGCGAGGACACTCTTCTCAAACAGCAGTCTTGCCTTTGGATAGAAGCAGATTATTAAAGCTCAATGTTCAGATATTTTTGATTGATTTCATATTCTGTGCATGAAATTTTAATTTAATGCTGCTGTATGAAAATAGCTTAAACCAGGAGAAATTTGAATTCTCATCATAGAACTCATTTTTTACTGTGCTTTTTCATGAACTTCAGTATAATACCAAAGATGAGAGAAAAACAGAGGAAAAGTGGGTGTGAGGTAGGACTGACATGCTTTTCAAGTCTAGTGAGTACAGAAACTTTTACACTTTAATAATGTAATGTATTAGCTGTTCTGGTGAGTTTATTCAATTGAAGGAGATGATTTTTTTTATAATTGCCTTAGAAACAGTCTCTGTCCACACTGCTTCATAGGACTAGTCAACCTATGTATCCAAGCAGAGGTGACAAAGAAATATCAGCACTCTACAGTGCAGCTTAATGTTGTTACAAAATACAAGCATAAGCTTACATGTGTAAATAAAACTTACACATAAGCAAAATATAGCTCAGCTTTCAAACTGCTTCTGGTAGATTTCATAACCCAGGTAGTTATTAAAATTAACAAATAAATAAAAGGGGGAAATAAAAACTATGAAAAGGGAAAATTTCTTTTAAAGGAACAAGTTTAGGGAAAGGGAAAAAACCAAACCAATGTGATATTTGTGGATGACTGACATACTTCTCTTAAAACAAGGTTTTAGTGACACAATCTATTGTGTTGCTTTAAAATTACAAATGAATAGTTCTTGCTTGTATCTGGTGTGTAACTGGTATAACTGGTGTGACAAACTGTGTCCAGCAATAAAGGGGATTTATAGTGAATAATCAGCATGTGACATGAATCCCCCTTTGCCCCTCTAACATTTCAGTGCTTGCTCATGGTTCAGCCACCCCTTCTGCTGTGATGCAGGAGTCACCTGTGTGAATCATTTCACCAACAAGCTCTGCATTCTTCCTCTGCTACTTCTCAGTAACCTGTTTGCTTGTGTGACTGGGTTTGTTCTGACTTGAATGTTTTGTGTACAGAACAGCATAACCTCAAAATGTTCTGTCTGCACAACCTTAACAATTTGCGTGTAAAACAGGGAGAAAGCATTTTATGGAGCATAGCAAAGAAGCCTTTATGCTACTGACTGCTCAAGTGTTACACAATACAGTGATGGAAACAGCCTTCCTTTGGCATAAGAGGTTTGATAGCGGGCAGGATGGACTTTGAGTCTGGATTGTAGAGGTTGTGCTTTTGAGAACAGTTTTGTCTTTAATCATACTGTCACTCAGAAAAGGGTAACTGGATAGTTCACTCATCAAGGGTTCTCTCCATTGTGAGAAACTCATGCAGCAGTGAAGGAATACTAAAATGTGAATGACTGAAGTAGTTTGGGTCTATAGGGTTAAGCATACAAGCTCATTTATGAGACTCAACACATGCAAATAGCATATATGGCCATGTGGCAGAGCATATTGGATGCATCACGCCATCATTCTAGGCTTGGAAGGTTTTTCCCCCACTGCTTGTGCTGCAAAATGTTGGCAGGCTAGCCTGCAAATGTGGAAGTGCAGACTGCACCTGCTACAGTGTGGGTGCATTATAAGGAGGCTTCTGTAAGGGCAAGAAATGTCACATCTTCAGTTAAAGGTAGAGGTATAGCCCTCAGATTCTGGGTGGTTGTCATCTACCCACTTAGTTCTCACTTCTTGACAATAAAGATTATCTGGCTCAGTTCCAGGTTACACTGAGTAAAGCATGAGTTGCACACCTTGAATATTTGTGTTGACTTTAACATTGCACTATAGAATTGGGCAAAAATAATGCTTTAGATTTAGCACAGCAACACAGAAATAGGGTTCAGATACAATCAAGGTCTTATTTCTCAGGAAAAATACATCTTACTGCTGTATACTCTTTTTAATGTGGTGTCTGAGAAGAGAGGAATAAAATTATTAGCTTGCTCTGTTACAAAGATGAAGGATTTAAATTAAGTATGTGGTGCTGGATTAGAATATTTGATTAGTAACCAGTTTGGGCTGTAATATGACAAATTGTTTATGGCTGCATTGCTGCTGGAAGAAGCGGTATTAGACACCCCTGTATCATTGCTATCTTTGTTTCATTACAAACATTTGTGTAGATATGCAGTTAACTGGCAGGGGAACTAATACAGCTGGAAAATAAATCCATTTAAAATGAAAAAATTTAAATAAACCCAGATCAAACCAAACAAACAAGAAAAACAAACAACTAAATGACAACAACAGCCAAAACCCCTGAAACTCAGCCACAGAGGATGGGTAGGAAAAACTCATTTCAACATCTGACCTTGCAAGCATTTGCTGGCATGAATGTGAAGATGTGATAAAGTGAGAAAGATTGAATGGCTGGGAAAGCTGGGAGAAGGTGTGACTACTTTCTTTTTTTAATGCAAATACTATATTGTATTAGTATAAAGGTGTAGTTTGACCTAAGTGCCAGTGTAGAGAATCACAGTGTATTAAAAAAAAAAAAAAAAATCAGTTAACTCCCTGTCAGATATTTGTGGTATTTGATGTCCTGATCAGGGGACTTTAAAAATTAATTTGAAGATGTTTATCCAAATTACATTTTTTTGCCCTAGAAGAGATTCAATTCTATGTCATTTCTTAAATTTATGAGAGGGAGGATGAACAGTTGACTTTCTAATACCAGAAAATAGCATTGATAGTGCTGTTCTCAGTCCATATTCCCCTACATATTTCCCTGTCCCCCTTAAGCATTCCCTCATATTCCTTAAGTGCGTGTGTTTCTGCCAGCTTACTTACGCAGCTGGTGGCGTTTGCTAAAGCCAAGCCTTTGATTCAACTGGAACCTGCCTGTTTCCTAGGGAGGCTGGAACTGAGATCAAGAGACACCCAGTTTGCTTCCAACAAGTCTCCTGGCGGACAAGATACTGGAGGAGGGGGGGGAAGAAAGACCAGACTGTTCCTTAAAAACAAGCCAGAGAGAAATAGCAAGAGCAGAATAGCACAAGGTGCTCCTTAGAAAGGAGCTGCTCACGTGCAGTGTAGTCTCACTCGAGTGCTCAGGCTTGAAATCAGCGGCTCCGGTTAATGATGCGGCGCACACGCTGCAGGTTTGCAGGGCTGGAAACTCTCAGTAAGATGGATTGTACTGCATAGAGCAAATGGAGATGTCTGAAACCAGCCATAAAAAATCAGCATAAAAGGTAGGTTAATGTTCCGTTGCTAGGTGATGTAACGATTGTATCCCTTTTCTGTGACTCTGTCTTATGGTGATATTTATTTTTATATACATTCAGTACATTATGAAAGATATAAATATATCAAGTCAGTGCTTTCTGGGGGGTTCTTTGACAAGATGAATTTTCCTTGTGCTTGATCTCTTGCAATATATTGCTTTTCTTTAGTATTGATTATCTGACCTCATTATTATTTTCGAGCTGTTTTTGTCATTTGACATTGAAAATAGTTATTGCAACAAAAGCATCACAGCGTGTTACTTAGACTTTACAAAGTGTCGGATGGGGATGCTCAGGATGTAATGTTGCAACCTAAAATCAACAGTTCCAAGTTCCTGGAATAAATGGAAGCATTTGTTAAATGAAACTTAGTCCTAAGTAGAGAGATACACAGCTTCCTGACCGGGAAGGGTGGGGGGGAGGAATGTTCTACTTTCTCCGTGTAGCCCAGTTAGGAGTATAAAATAGAGAACAGGATATGGAGGCCAAACCCATGAGCTATATAAGGCATCAAAGCACGGGAGGACACGACCTGCTTTCTTTTGTATCAGAATTCAGTTCAGCATGAACCAGGAGGGCAGAACTGGAAGGGGGAAGCAGAGTTAGATTAACAAGTTATGTTGTAGCAAGAGCTTGTGAGGCCCTTTGTTTCACAGGCTCATAAAAGTATTTCAGAAGAGATTCTCAGGATTCTCTGTAACAAAAACTTATCCATGCTGATGTGCTCTTCTTAGTTTCTTTTGCCCCCCATTGGAGCAGTTGGACCACGGGTGGGAAAATTGCTCTTCTATATGCTTTGAATCTCCTTTTAGCATGTCAGCATGTGCACATTAGGCCAAAATGTGGTGTAAAATGTGTGTCTCAACTGAGCCAGAGTGATATCACTCATCAGGACAGAATCAGATCCTAGTTTCTTTGATTTCTCTGTGTGTGTTTGTCCTTTCTGACCAGTCTAAAGGGTCTTATAGTTGTAGGGTCTCTCATCTCAGTCTTTGGAACCACTCTGGAGCATGGAGAAGAAACTAATCTAGTACTGCTCAGGAAGGTGGGATCTCACTTTCTGTTGTTCATAAACACATCATTGGAAGGGATGGAAGCCAAAAGTAGCCTTGCAGCAAAGCTGAGTTTTTCTTCTAGGCAGAGTATCTCAAAAAAGGTTTTTGAAAGTGGGAAGAAGGAGAGGATCCTCTATCACAATTCATAGGTTTTGAGATCTGAGTTTTCTGTGAATGCTTACTTTTATGTCATTGCCAGTTCTGTGCTGAGAAGAAGGTACTGATTTTTTGATCCCCAGATGCTGATTGCATTTTTAACAAATGTCCTCTTTCTTTAAAAAAAAAAAAATCAGTGGATGATGCAAATAAATAATAAAAGAATGGCTGGTTTGTTTGAAAATTTTCCTGGACACAGTAGGGGTTATATGAGAGTCACCTTGGGCCCAACAGAGTGGGCATTGAACCAGACCTAATAAGAACAACTGGGCCCAATACGCATATTATGTTCAGTAACGGAGGGGGGTTTGTAGTACAAGGACTTTAATGTTATAATCTTCGTGGCTAGAGGTAACAAACCAAGCTGAAAGGAAAGTGGAAAAATTAAAGTCCAAAGCAATTAGAAAAATCTCTTTTGTGGATTTTAGGTACTGCCAGCCACATTTGTGTCATTTTTACAGATGAATGGACTTTTCTTTCACTGTAAGAATGAATTGTAAAGTAACAGACTTGAACTAATTATGTCCTGTAAACCTATAATAATAACAATAAACTTGTTTTGAAGTTCAGACATGCATGTAGTTGGTCCAGTCAACTGAGTGGATCAACAGCTGAGAAAGTCTGCTACTTGGAGTTATGGAATTCAGGAGCATTTTAGGGAGAAAGACGGTCAGATAAGACAAATCCTGGAAAGGAGAAAAAGAGCAGGAGTCACAGCTGGTCACCAATTCAAGCAAGGTTCTTGCTATCTGCATTTCTAGACTGCTTTCAGTTACCTGCAAGTGCTGGAAGGTGTCTGTTCTGGCTCAGATGGAGGGTCATAGCCCAATGCAGATGGAGAAAAGTGTGGACTGACAGGTTTGGACTCAAGTTCTTCATACCTTATGGCATTTGGCCAGTGAACTCAAGGTCTTGTGTTCTTTCCTGATGCTTTTTTCCTTTTTCTTCTTAAACCTCACCATTTTGGGTGGCAAGGAAGGGGAGAGGTACACACAGGTCAGAGTGGAGACATTATAAGGTATCTTTCCTAAGCTGAGCAGTGATCATATCCCCAGACACAATCCTGAGAGGCTTACCCTTCTGCTTCAGTGCTCTCACTTGGGAAAGACAATAGTTAATTTTTTAGAAAAACTTAAGCTGCTTTTATACTTCCACTAGATTTTTTCCCAAATCCACACTTCCCTGAAGCAAGCCCCTTGTCTTCTCCCCAGCATCCCCAAACTGATCACACATACCAGGCTTCCCAGCGGTCAGTCAGCAAATGCTGAATGAACTCATATTGCACCCGAGCAGCAAATGCAGAGCTCACCGATGTGTTTCCACAGCCTCTGGAATGAAGCCATCAGAGTTCATGGAGCTTGTCTCCAGGATGTGAATTATACATCCCAGAACATGGTATGTTCATCCAGCATGCCAGGTACCTCTTGGGAGCTATGTGTGTGCAGCTGGATAACATTGCATCTTGCATCACGTGTGTGTCTTTCTCAAAAACAAGACAACAAAAAGAACAACCGAAAAAGAGGGCAGAAGGAACAAAACCAATTGCAACCTGTAGTAACTGTTGTATTTCATCTTGATCCTAAATTTACCAGAAAATCACAGCGGTGGTTTTCTCGGCTCTTAGCTGATAATGCTTTCCCAGCTCTGTAGGTGGTATCTGTCTTGTTTTCTGTCTGGGGTTTCGTACTTGGTTGCAGGGCTGCAGTGTCCCAGGATTCCATCCTTGCGCTCTCCCCTGCAGTGTGTCAGCAAAGCCGTTTGGGAATCAGTGTGGGAAACTGGCTGAAAACCAATTTGCATCCTCCTGCCAGCCTGGTTCGTGGCGTGGCTGCGCAGCAGAGGGTGCAACACAAGGGCCGACAGGACTTGCTGCAGGAGGAGGGCTTGGGCTGCTGGAGCTGGTTTTGACAGGGCTTCCCAGTGTTTCATCTGGAAAATACATGAGATTGCAGCTGAAGCAGTTCAGATGCTCCACGTTGGTTCGCTGATCACAGAATACCCCAAACAGGGTTTGCAGCGACCCAAATGAGGGATGGGTGAACTGTGCCATGGAGCAAGGGCTTTAAACCACTGATACCATATTGTCAAACCATGCTGGTTAACACTTTGGCTTTTTTCCTCTAAGATGTGAGTTATCTACATACCAAATATATTTTCATGCAAACATTTTTGTTATTACATGTATTATTGAATGTAGATATTTGCATGTTAAAATGTCTGTTTTCATAATGCACTATTCCTTCCTTCAAATCTTGCTTCTGTTTGTTCCTCAAACCTGAGAAAGCTCTTTAGTAGCCTTTTGAGGAATGTCTTTCCTGAGTGTGCTTCTGAGCCTGATTCTTTGTATGAAAATTCAGATATCTGCTACCTTGCTTTTGATCTAGTTCTGTTTGTGTTTAAAAATGCTTATCAGGTGTTTTAATGAGGCTTTGAGCTTTCTACAAAGATATGAAGGTTTTTGGGGTGTTTTGTTTTTTTCTTAAGCTAATGAGCTTCGCTGAGAATCTTGGCATACAATTGCTTGCAAAAGGAGAAAAGCTAAAACTCAGCTGTTTGCTGTAGATGTAGCCTCAATCTTATATAACCCAAGATACAACCTTCTCTGCAATTGTCTCCAAGTGTGTCCTGAAAGCTCAGGCACCAGCTGGAGCTCTGCAGAAATTTCCTGGTGGTCTTTGAGCGGCTTCATGCCTTGTCTTTAAGCTGGGGTTATGAGATGCCTTGGAAATGCTGTAATTGAGGAATGTCTTCCAGTTGGGAGATGAGCTCTGAGCAGATATTGAACAGAGGCCTTTTCTTCTGGGTGTGTTTGCTTTAACAGCTCTGGAAGGAGAGCTGCATAAAAACCTTGGGGAGCGATAAGTGCTGTTTAAAATGATACAGGAAAGTTTGTCATAAAATATATAATGGTCATTTCAAGTTTCAGTCTTAATTGTGTGCTGTTGGGGTTTTATTTTAACTTGAATAGAGGTGGTTATGCACTACCAGAGAACTTATTAGTGGTTTTTAAACACTTTCCTAGAATTTTTCCTTAGTTTTCTGATTATGATAGTTATTCCCTTATTCTCCTTCCATTTCAGATGGTGTTCTGCAGAGGCAAAAAAGAACATGACTTGTGTCCAGACTAGGAAGTTACATGCAGTTTATTCCTTTGAATTGTTAAGCATTCTTCCCCTCTTTTTTAATATGTTTCAGGTGAAGCCTGCCCTCTGCACTGCTGAAGAATGAGTACTGATGCCAGTCAGGTGGTGGTCACTACTCCTCCCACGGCCACGATGCCTCACAAGGAGCGGTACTTTGATCGCATCAATGAGAATGACCCAGAGTATATCCGGGAGAGGAACATGTCTCCTGACCTGAGACAGGACTTCAATATGATGGAGCAAAGAAAGAGGGTCACTCAGATACTGCAGAGCCCTGTGAGTGCCATTAAGGGGGAATAAAAAGGAAAGGGTGTTATTTTTGGAGACTTAGAAAAAAGAAATCTGTGTCACAGCTCTAAAGAGTATCTCTGGACAGTCTCCTAAGACAAGTGACTAAATAGATTATCCAACATTTTGTTTGCATAGGTTTTTTTTGTCTGTGAACAAGCAGCCTTTATTGTGTTGTTTTTTCTCTGTGTGCTTTTATATTTTTATGCTTCATTGCAGTATTACAAAAAGATGTGGCTGGCTACAGGGTACTTAATTAAAACTTAGGGGCAGGGAAGAGAATGAAAGAGTCACTGGTCAAATAGGATCAAATTAGGGCATTATTTGGTGTTCTGCTTTCTGGGTTTGAATATTAACCTTACATTTGCATCAGGAATGTGTCAATTAACATTTATAATTGGGTTAAGTTTATTTAAAAGCTGGACTATGTGTTCTTTTTATGTCCTTGAGGGTAATCATACCTGTACTTGGCCATATTAGCTCTCATCTACTGGTTGTGTAAATTCAATACTTGTGTAGGCTACATATAATGCTATTACATCTGTGGAGCCACACTCATATAGTTTTAATTTATATTTCAATATCTGTATTCTTTGCTTTTAACCTGATGAATACACTGAAAAGTAATGCTGTTGCTGTGAGTATTTTAAAACCATGAAGTAAAGCTGTGTGAAGGTGAGCCTGTGGGAGTGTTGAGTAATGAGGGTAATGGGGACTGAGAAAGGGTTAAGTAGCTTTACAGATAAGTCTCTCTTCAGTTCCCCTGTAAGTTGGGGTGCTGCTTCTGTAACTTTTTTGAAGCTTTTCCATATGTAGTAAGATTGCAAACAGCTGTTAGTAATCACTCTATTATAGTGATCCATGAATAACAGGATTGTTTGCTAAAGTGTTGTCCTGGAGTGTCTCTTGGATCTGTGAGTTGCTTTGAGCATAATGTGAACCTGTTGACTAAGGAATTTATTATTTTTCAAGTCAATTTGTGCAAGCTTGGGTTTGCAGCCAGGCTCTTTTATAAAGAAAATATTTTAAGGAGGTATTGCATAATGCTTTAATCGTGATAATCTTATGTTAAACACTCGGTTGTAAAATGAGATAGGAGTCTACTCCTTCCTATTAAAATATTCACATTATGCATAGCCAGGACTCACAGCAAAGACTAAATCTAGCCTAAGAGATAAAAGTAAGTTAGATCTTGTTTGGGTTTGTATGTGTGTTGGTTTTTGGTCCTTTTGATGGCAGTATTGAATCTGATGAGCGCAACATTTTGGGGCACCTTTTGCCAAGACTGCCAGATGTAATTAATGTCCTTTTGCTGCAACCTCTGTTCTGGGGGTTTTTTAATAGATGCGGTGCCAGCGTGCAGGTTTTAGGAAGGGGCATGAAGAGGGGCAATCCCTGAGTTTAGATAACTGTTTTAATAGAAAGTCGAGGGACAGAGAGCTGCTGGGCTGCTCTTAGTGTCCTGCTGCAAGAGAAGCTGAGCCCAGCACTTTTTGGAAAGTGACTATTCGGAGCTGGCAATAAGTTGCAAGTTTTTGTTGTGTAAGGGAGCAGTTGTCCAAATAAGCCAGGGGCCTTCTGCCTGCTTGGCTCAGGGAGAAACGGGAATGTGGGAGCGGAGTGTATGATCAGGCACGAAGAGGAGTTGTCTGAACTGCAATTTCCCCTCAAGTATCTTCTTTTATTCTCCCTTGATATAGAAAATTTAGATGAACCCTGCTGCGATTTCTTGTGTGAGGAAAGAAAAGCATTTTTCTACAGCATCTGTAACCAAATGTCCATCAAGCAAATTGCACAACTGATTTGGGGATGGAAGGTGCACTGTTTCTTCCAGGCTCCAGCTGCCATGTGCCATACTGTTCTTGAGATTCAGGACTGAAATAAATTACCTTGATCTCCTGAATTTAAAATGCTTCACAAAACGTCTAGAAGGTATTTTTCCTGTTACTAGTCTGTGTAACACAGGTTCAGGGTTGACTGGCAAGTGTTGTGCATAGTGTTTTACTTCTAGACCTGTAGAATTTCATTGCATTAGACATTGCTGCTTTTCTGGATTGTTCCAGTTGACAAGGAGGATATCCTTTGAAGGTGTTTAGAAGGAGAGGAAGAGGGGTTATCGGACAGATTTTAAACAAGAGCTTGCTCATTGGTCAGTCTTCACTCAGTCTTAGATACATACATTCATATCTTCACCAAGTCTTGATATATGGACTTAGATCAGAGAAATAGTTGGTTGACTCATCTTCTGGCAAGTATTAGTAAATATGAGGTGCATGTAGCAAAGATAGTAACTGTCTTAAAAATACTCAAGCGTGTATGGACTTGAGGTGAGCTTTGAACATGCACTTTCTCTGAGCAAAGGTGCAAAACTAAAGGGTTAATCACTATCATATAGCAGGAAGCTTAGGTACTGATTTAATCTGTTTTTATTAACTATCTTTTTTCTTTCTTTCAAGCTGGAAAATCTAAATCCTTTAGCAAGGAAATAAATTAGAGAATATATTTCAGGAACCACAGTCTGTTTTGTTCTATGCATGTTCTTGTAAGGGCTACAGCCCTGACCAGACATCTTCAAACATCAAACTGCTGCATCTCTCTGATGTGCGGTTTGGTGCACATAGTAGTGTGCAATCTGACTACTCCTCTCTGATGTGCAGTTTCCCTTTCCTAAATTAAATAATTTAAAAGCTAGTGAAAATCTCTTTCCATTACCTCTGATGTTTGCTAATGTCTTAGAGTCTGTTCATAATAAGGCTTAAACAAATCATAGGAGTTTTATGACCATTGCCTGCAGAGAATGTCCTGACATTATCAGTGAGTTCTCAGATTCTCAGCCTAATACTGCATGTAGCCCATGAGCCTCTGACAGCCTGGAGAATCTGATAGCACCCATATGTTTGCTGTTCTGTATCTGTTAAAAGAGTGGAAAGAAATGAATGTCAGCTGGCTCTGAGGAGCCTGAAAGCATCCATCCAGAGGCTGGGCCAATCTTTAGGATAAAGGTTTATTTTGGTAATGTCATCAGTTTCAGGAGGTTCAGGTAATGTGTTGCTGTTTTAAAGGAAAGGTACTATATTTCTGCAGTGGACTAATTTTATTGCTTATTGGGTCCGAGATCCAAAATTTGAAAAGATGAGGTGGTTGTTTTGGTTTTTGTGGTTAGTTGGTTTTATAGATAGATATAGATATATATTTCAACTTAACTGTGCAGTGAAAAACAGTTTTGTCTGTATGTTAAACAGTCATATGTTGCTTGTTACACAGAGTAACTATATCTTTCAGAGAGTAAACATGTATTTGCTGTACCATCAAACCTCTTATTTCAGTTATGGCATGCAAGTCCTTCTGGCCTTCATTTCCTTCCAACATTTCTCTAGTGCCCTCACCATAGCAACTAGAAACTCTTAAGAGACTTTAAAAAAAAAAGAAAAAAGGCAATGGTTGTACAGTTATGGTGTGTGTGAAGACAGTCTGTTCAGCACTGAGGAGCTGAATGAACATAAAGGTGGGGGAAAATCCCCAGAGCAGCCAGGGAAGGTGGGGTGTGTTTCTGCAGCCACGCTGCTTCCAGTGCAGTGAGACCCTGGGAAACAATTATCTAACCAGCAGGAAAGCTAACTCCGGGCTTCAGCTAACAGGACAGTGTGTGTAACCTCACAGGAAATTAGGATCATGGCATAAACTGCACTGAGGAGTACCATGCATCCCCTTTATATCTCTGTATTTGAAGGAAAGCTACAGGTCAGGGTGGAAATTAGAGAGGATGCATTCTTATAAATAAGCTGTTATATGAGATGTACTTCATTATTTTTACTAATGTAAGAAGAAGTTGAAGCAGTCAAATTTCTCTATGAAGTGATGAGTTGAAGAGCTGTTTTATGTAAACATAAAAAATGCCTGGTGATTGGAATTTAAATGCCCAGTTTATGTTTTGAACTTAGCAGTGAAAAGTCTGAGTGGCTTGTTGAGACCCATTGAATGTGCACTTGCTATTTTTGCATATAAAACACAGCTATTTGGAGCTTGTGGGTTTTTTGTTTTTTTTTTTTTTTTCTGAAGTTGAGCACTGTGTTGGCAGGATCTCATCGTGCTCTGCTTTAATTCCGTGTTGGATACAGAGAGTGTCTACCAACCCGTCACAGCTCTACAGGGTGTTCAGGGTGATTCTGGCGTGATGCTGCCATTGCATCAAGGCCCTGGCTTGAGTCTATCTGTCCAGATTGCAAAATCAGGGGTGTTTTATGCTGGGGTTAAAAATGAACTTCTCTCCTGTGCCTCTCTTTCTTTCTGCCTTGGACATGCACACCCCCCACCCTGCCTCCCACACCAGCTGGTCTTGCCCAAAAAAGTGGGGAGATAACTATCCAGCTTAGCAACTCATCTATTCAGAGGTCTGCCTTAGCATGCAGGCAGACTTTTCTCCACAAAAACAAGCAATCCCACCCACACTTGAATTTTTTTTTTCAACTATGTTATTTTCAAACTATCAGGACAGAGATGAAGGATGGTTTGATTTATTTTTTTCCCCCAGCTTTTGCAGTTGTTTAGTTTACTTTATTTGTATCGAGTTAACATCCAGTATTTTTATAATACCACTCCCTTTTTGGGCAGTTTATTTTCTTAAAAATATCAAAGTCCTTTCAGTTCCTCATATATTTTGGCTTCTACTGCTCTTTTCTCACAAGATCAAAAGGCTTTCAGATCCTTCAGAAGCCTCACCCTTTGGCCACAAAGGGCTCACAACCCTGTACATCACCTGGGGACCTCCTGGCTGGGCAGGCCTCTCGCCTTGCAGCTCCTTCCTCTGGCTTTTGTCTTCTCTGACATCTTCCCAATTTCCTGCTGGGGAGTCATGATTCTCCTCTCATTGCAATGTCTTATCTAATTGCATACTTTTGTCATACCACCTGTGCAGCATTTTGTTCACCAGAAGACATGCGCTCAACTTGGCACATAATTTGAGTCATACCAAAAAATGCCCCCCCTTAAAGATCCCCTCTGAGCCATGACAGCATTTTAAGTGAGAGGGAATTTGTGCTCAGGATAATGTTGTCTTAAACCAAGGCCATGTGAGGACCCAAGAAATTCCATTGCCTAACTTCCATTTTTATAGCTGCAATGGTTGGTGTTCAATTCACACCAGTGTCCTGTACCACAAGTGCTATTGTATTGCCCTGATTCCTTACCTTAAAAATGGGTTACCTTTCACTCCTCTCTTATTTCCATATTGCTCCTTTCCACTTAGTTTGAACTGTGGTTTTCAGTAGATACAAATGCCAACAGTTTCCAAATCAATATTTTCCCCCCTCAGATCCATATTTATAATCTTCCTGCTGGTTGTTCACTTCTTGGGTTTGAGTTCTTGTCATCTTGGGGGATGTCTAAGGATTCTGTTGTACTTCTGGTTCTTTAGGTTATTGAAATCATTAAACAATCAGATCCGTCCGCCTTTGTGTGCTGACTCTTCTGTGGTCATTTGTGTAGTTGAAGTTATTAATTGTAAATAGCACTGTGATCTGAATTTCTTTCCTAGGTAAGTAATAAGGAGAAACAAAATGCACTGTAACAAAACCCACTCCTTCATTTACTGTTCTTGGAGATTCTGTCCAATATAGGCATCATCAGCTTGGTTTGATGAGAGCAGGAAAAGGAGTTTCCACTGCAATACAAAAATAACAATTAGAGAGCTTACTTAGCTCTATTCATTTTTAAGTCCTTTTTTAATTATTATTATTGTTTTGGGCTGTTAAATAATCCTTTGGTTTAGTACACACTCTCAACAGTGCCTGGAAAATCCTAGAAAGCTGTGACTGATGGCTTTCTTCCCTGGCTGCAGGAACACATGCATCCAGAATGCCCTGCAAGAGCTCTGCCTCCCGTCCCTCCTGGTTCATCAACACCACATGTGCTCCCACCCTTTCTACTCCTGCACTTACTGAAAAAACCCGTCAGTTATGCTCAGAAATGTGAGACCCCTGACTAGTTGAACTCTAATTTCCTCTAACATTTTAAATTTCAGGGTTTTTTCCACCCAGCAAGATGCGTAGTGTGGCTTTACTCCATGAAGAAACACAAGGGAGGGACCCAGACCCCATTCACATGGGAGTGTGGGGATGGCTGGCACTGGGACTTCGGGAGCTGGGTGTGCTGGAGATGGGCTTTGCAAAGGAGTTCAGTGCTTCAGGTTTTGCTGTAATCATAGAGTATCTCTAGGCTGCTTATCTCAGGAATAAACATGCCACTTCAGCTCACAGAAGAAAGCCAGTGTTAACCAGGTTAGAGCAGCTGGAAAAACTGGCACAGGCTGAGCTCTGTTTGGGGACAGGCTTGCTGTCAGTTGAGTCACTAAATCCAGCCCAGGTACCCTCCCACTTCAGTGCAGGTCAAGAGATTATTATAACTTTAGCCAATTCCCTGCATTTATCACTGAGGCTGTTTCTTTCTGTCTTAAAGCAGGAACCCCCTCCCCGCCTTTTTCTTTTTCATGGCATTAACAAACACTTTCTGTGACTCTTATCTTCCCCCCGCCAGCCTTAACTCACTGGCGGTTTTTTTGTGGCCAGCTCCACCCTTTTCCACTTAGGGCACCACCGGCTGTTTGTATCTAAACTCCAGCCTTGAAACAGCCTGTTAGGAGCTGTATCTGCTGTTTCGGTGAAGGTCTTCCTCTCCACGGGCAGCTGTGTTTACAGCTCAGGCGTTAAAGTTCACATCTCTTCGCTCTCGAGAGCAAAATACCAGTTAAGTCTTGAATCTTTTCTTCAATTGTGGAGATTTGGCTTAGAGACTCCTTGTGGGTGCGTTTATATGTAGCATAGGTAAGTGGAGCTATACACGTTTTAAAAATGGCTTTAAGATGTATGAACTCTGATCAAAATGGGCAAAAGTGAAAATGGATGAAGCGGTTTCTTGTATTGTTTGGCAACTGTTAAGCACTGCTATGAAATGTGGGGGCCTCACATATATTTTTAGCTACTTTCCTGTAGAGTTACATGAAACTGTTTGGACATTACTGTAATTAGTCCTGATGTGGGCACATGCTTTCTCCTCTTCAAGGTTTGCAGTGGTGTGAAGTATTTGCAGATGACCTGTGTACCATTGGGTTTTTTCTTATTATTTTATTTCTACTTCTTTTGAGTGGATACACGGAGAAATCACTGGTCAACAAATAAGAAACAGCATAGATATTCAAAATACTTGTGAGCCTGTGTACTTCTTAATATCCTCAGAGCTGCCTACCAAGATGAAGAGATTAGTAACAAAATTTTTAGCAGCATCATTATTATGTGCTATATATATGTGTATCCATGTAAAACAGGTTATTCTAGCAAGTTGGTTATTCTAGTTTCTGTGCATATGTTGACTGAAAAATACCAGTTGTCAACTGGTGCATGCAAATGTTGCTTTGATTCTTACAAGCCCACTGTCAGCTCACACTTAAACTGCCCTTCTGAAAGAAAATGAAGTAAATGAGTGAGAACCAAGGCTTGTAACTTCACTCTTGGGTGTCAGAGAGCTGTTGCAGAGCTAAACTGTAAGATTCTTGCAACTGCCTGAGTTTATGATGTGTATTTGGAAGATGATTGCAAATATTTCTGGAGAAGTAATTTTATGATATTAGAAAGACCTTGACCTAATCATGCTACTAATGACTCCGTTGAGGAAAGCTATATCTGTTCTTCCTGCTGCAGTGTCGTGTAAGGCTGTCTAGGCTGGTGTAAAAGAGCTGACTGCAGTTTTGGAAAGAGTGGAGTTCTAGAAACAGTGTTAGGGACAGGCTGAGCTGTCCTGTTTATTTTTGCTGGTGAGTTGTGGGTAAATTCATGTCTCAAAGCAAGGTGGTGGAGTGGCATTGAGAAGGTGGGTGAAATGGGAGCAGAGCAACAGCCTGCAGCATACTGAGGTCAGGCTGCTGACTTGGGTGCCTGCTGCTGCCAGGTAAATAAAAACTCTACTCAGCATCCTTCCAGTTGTTCATCTTGTCCGAAAAGTGCTTTACCTCTTTCCAGTAGCTGTTGTGGGCCCAGTTTTCAGACCACGTGCTGCTCCCTGTGCAAAGTTTCAGCAGGATGCTTGGAATGCTGTTTCAGCACAAACAAGGGGGGACACAGGTGCTCGGCTGGGAGGGGGAACTCACTGAAGGCAGAAGGATGATTGTGCAAACAGGAAACAATTCTCAGCTATGGCAGGGTGGGTCGTCCAGCCAACAGCGTTGCTGTGGGCACAGGAGGGCTGGCCAAGTCCAGACAAGGTGCAGCTCTGCTGATGGGATCATGGACAGCCACGAAGGGCTGTGCTGCTCGCTTTGAGACTCGGTGCCCCACTGTAAGAAGTCACTGCTCTTCCTGTATCAACTTACGTCTGAAGTTTTAGTGGTTTAAAACAAGCAAAAAAAACCCCAAAGAGCTATTTAAATTCCAGAGCTGAAACTTTTGATTGAGCAATGCTGAGCATACAGCTGAATAACACAATTTTTCATTCATCTGACAGTAGAGTTTTACTTTGTCAGCATTTTCTTGTCAAATACTACATCTGAAATTACTAGTGACCTTTCTGCTTGAAAAATACCAGCTTTGTGCCAGAGCAGCGTGTTTGTCATCTTTTTGAAAACACATCTCTCAAGTATGACTTCTACTTGATTACTTGTGGGCAGTTGCACTGTAATGCCACATGTATACATATCCCAGCCTCATGAACTAAAGCAAAACCAAAACACTTGGTCTCCAGGCTCTAGTTATGTTTTCAGAAGCAGATTCCTGCTGCTGAATGGGTCAGATCCCAGAATCGGAGCCCTGCAAGGTAGTGGCTTTACAGGAATCAGTGTTGTATAGTGAAATAAATATCCAATAAATACCATTCATTTAATGTCAAGTATTTATGGTAAGTTGTTGACCAGAAGAAGGTGATACCCACTGGAATTATCAGAAGTGGAGGAAGGATTTGTGTGAGCACATGGGATAATTATCTAAGAACACACAGACCTCTTCAGGTTTTAAAAGTCTGTAGCAGTGAATGAAAGGTTATGGAAATATTCATAAGTGTCCGTGGAAGCACGTGCATGAGTCTCGTGTGTGACATGCTGAAGGCTGCTAAAAAACACCACTACTCAGTGGCATTTGCATACTTAATTCTGTGCACGTCATCCATATTCTCACCTCTGTTTTACAGCTCATCCCAAACCTCCATATTTCCTACTTTTCTGGCTCTTACCTGTCTTCTGTTATGTTCTTTGGTTTACCAAAATTGTTGATACAACACTAAATCCTCATTTGTAGAAGTCTCAGCAACTGTGTAACATACTCCTGTTAGCATCAAAGCTTAGAGGAATGAAAATAACATGATCAAAAAGCAGAAGAATTAAAAATACAACAAGATATAAACTAAAGTATTTCTGTCAAAAATTGCCCAAAATACTACCAGTTATACTACCTTTTTTCCTACTATAGAAGTAATACTACTTGTACAGGTTATAAAAATGCCAGAAGTCTAAATATAACTAATAAGAATTTACTGTGAATGTTTTTTGCTGATCTTTTTTTATAGTGCTTGTTGAATTGAATTGGGAATGATTTAATATTATACAGATAACTGTTTTTCTCCATCTCCTCCCAAACAAATGCTTACATGAATTCTGTCTTCCACATGGCCCCTGGGGGACTACAAATGTGAAGTTTCCTTATATGCATATTGTAAACAAGGCTGAAAGAACATTTCAGCCTTGCAGAGTGTGAAATTGGCAGGGTTTTCTTGCAGGGGCCCTCTTTCAGGAATAATTAAGAAGTAATTGAATATCTTGGAATGACAGAATTTGAAAATAAGTATAGCTTCTTGATGAAATATATTGGCCAGTCATCTCTGCAGTCTTAATAGATCAGAGTAAGAGAAGTAGAAAGTGACATAAAATCATCGCCTCATGGTGAACCATCAGTAGAGGAAGGGAGCTGGTGCTGGGATGGCTGGTGCCTGAAAGTCTGTTTTATGTGTTTTGTAACGTGAGGGATCCAATGTGCAAAGAGCCAAGGAGGTACCTCTGTTGTTTTACGTTTTTTCACTTTTGGTAAAACATAAAGGTTGAACCTTGGCTCCTTTTTCTATGCCCTGTGAACTGTTTGGCCATGAAAATGCATCTTCTAGCTATGTGAAAAATCCTTGTTTTCTACAGGGAATTGTATAAATCATGCACATCTGATTTTCATTCAAAAGCATTTTGGTGGTTTTTCATTCAAAACCACTTTGGTGATAGATGCTCAGATTCAGGTACCAAGCAACCTCAGGGATTTAAACCAAGCTGTCACGAGTGATGCCAAATCATCTGTTTCCCATTTTTCAGACTCTGATTTTCCATGTATCCCACTTGATACCCTGAGGAACAGCAGTGCATTAGACACTCAGTACTGCATTTGAATTTTCAGTGAGATTTGTGCTTTGTAAGAAGCTGCTTGCTGCCCAATGTTCTGCAAATGGAGCTCTGGGCCTCTCAGAATGAACATCCCAAATTGGTGGAAGCACCTTACTTTGACCTCCTCACTGGCGTTCTGTGGATGTGCCAACAGGGCCTTGCTGCATCTTAAAGGCACATCTTGGGAATTAGTAAGTTAATGTTTGTGAAGCACTTGCATTTAAGTAATTATCTGCCCAGAGAAAATCTTGTCAGTTAAATAATAATTGTCACTTCAGCAGAGTATGAGCAGCCTCCACAAAAGGTGCAGGGCCACATGCTGAGGCACAAGAAGAGAAAAAAAAATACTGACTTGCCTTTCTAGTGAGAACAAGCCACTGTGTGCCAAACAAGGTGTGGGGGCGAGGTGTCTGTGCTTAAAGATTTATTATCTGTGTGCAACAGGGGCAAAGACACATCCCCTGCTTGTCTTAACTTCCAGCCGTCCAGGCATCCATTGGAACACATGAGGATGGTGGCCACCCTCAAAGCTGAATCAGATTGAAGGAAGTGGGTTTCAAATAATCTGCTGATAGATTAAGGGTGAAAGTCAGGATGTTTTCTCCAACCACTTGCTGATTTAAATGAATCCCTGTGTGCCCTTCTGGCAGCTACCTCCCCATAGCAGCCTCCCATCAGGTCCTTACAGTCTCCCAGTGCTGATGCACCTCCCATATTTCCACTTTTCTCCATGTTAGGTTCCTTTCCTCACTCGATTCCCTGTTTCTTCTTTCCTTTTTGTCATCTTCTCCTTTCTCCCGCTGCATAGATCTTACCTCCAGCAGCCGCTGAAGAGAAAAATGTGACTTTGCCCCTGCACCTTCAGGCTGGCAAGAGATTGTTCAGCAATCTGGGGGATGCCACAAGCAAAGTCTGGTCTACGTTGAGAGATCCATGGAACAGGTCATTGCATAGTCAGGGTTAATCTTTAGAGGCTTTACTTGTTTGGCAAGTCTCAGGTACACACAATGCCGACAAAATTATTCTAAGGGGAGCATGGGTGTCTGAAAAATTGGTAATTAAAGTGCAGTTGTGGAGGCTCAACTGTCCAACTGAGAGGCTGTATCAAGTAGATAAATTAGGGTGTTTTTGGGGGGGTCCAGTAGCACTCTTACAGAGTCAAAACCTGTTGATGAACAGACTGTTATGAGATTGGTGGATTTTACCCAACAGGGTGGGCGTTTTGAAGGCCTGAATTAAAATTCAGTGAAGAAATCACATTTGTCATACAGAACTCTTTTCTTTTTCTAATTGAGTGCAAGTACTCTTCTAAGGAAGGCAAACTGAAAGGAGCAATTGCACACAGGGAATAGCCTGGAGTTATAATGGGAGCCAGCTGCGTGGTAAAGACACCAAATGTCTTTTTGGAATGAACTGGCAGGAATGTTCACAATACACCTCAGCTCATGTTGTGTGCAGCTTTGGGTACTGCTAGTTTGGGCAAAAGCTGGAAGATGCTGCCAAGAAATAATGAGAGGGGTAGACAATGTAACTTATAGTGGAAGTTTGAAGGAACAAAATTTACTTAGTCTAGAAATGTCAGGACTGCAGTAGTCCCAGGACAGGCATTTGTTGTGGATAGGGGATGATCTGCCTATCATCTCAAAGGAACAGGCTTTGCCCACAGTGCACAGTATATTAAATTTGATACTGTGAAAACCTTTTTCATGATGTATTCTCCAAGAGTTTATCTCTTGGGCTTGCAGACACTTTATTCAGGAAAAGAAGGGAGGGTTTTTCCCTTTGGGAGAAGAAATAGAGAGGAGATAGCATCCCAGCATTCCTTCTAGTTTTTGCATGTCTGTAATAGTACTTAAGCATGGATGAGCTCCAGTTTTCCAGTTGTTTATAACTTTATCAAATTTGGATGGATTTTCACAGGGATTACATTATTAAAAAATATCCAGCAGTAAAAGCAGCACATCCTGATTGAATTTCAAGTACCTCATCCAAAATACGGGCACCACTTTAATTATTGATAAGAATGATTTTTATAATTTACAAAAATACATTTTATCTTGTCTTGAACTGGGAAGGAGTTGATCCTCTGTGACCAAACTCCTCCTTTCTGCGCCCCAATTTGTACAAAGTTTAGGCTGTATGGTTAAAGTCTGGCAAAGTTATAAGCAGCTAAAAACAAGGCCTAAAGGGAAGTTTCATGTAACAATAATAGGCAGCAAAGCTACCAGCCCCACCTATAACAGAAATATGATTATCAAAGCCAGGTTTCCTTGATGATTCTCAAATGTTTCTACAGGCTTTTAGAGAAGATCTGGAATGCCTTATTCAAGAACAGATGAAGAAGGGCAATAACCCCACTGGACTGCTTGCATTACAGCAGATTGCTGAATACATTACAGCGAGCACTTTTACAGGTTTTTCCTCAACTTCACTCAGTAAGTGAATTATACATATAATTGCACTTTTCCTTTTTTTGTCACCAGGGCTTAGCAATGCCAGGATCTCCACTTTCTTTGAATACAAATTCTGTCAGAGCTTGCTTCAGCTGTGAAGTAGTACAGATGGTGGCCTTAACTTGCCTTTTTAGGCTTCTTTCTCTCAAATTCTTTGGTTTGTGTAGTGATGTCCAAAACAGTTGGAATCCTCACACCCAGTTACTCTATAATTTGCTAATAAAAGTTTAACTAGGATGGGGAACAAAATGTTGTGCCCTGTTATTATTAGCAGTTTAACATAAGCATAACTGAGATGTGAAGTACGTTGCCATTCAGATTGTTTATTTTTCTACTCTTGCATACAAATTGTTACTTTTTAAAAAAAGCAAAACAAAACAACAAAAAAAACACGGGGGGAAGAATACCCTGGCAAACTGAATCATTACACAAACAGCTCCCACAGTTAAAAACAGCTTGTAGTCTGCACTCTAGTCATAGAGGTGTCGCTGGGATCTTTCAGTTAACACCCAAGTTCTTTCCAAGTCATGAAGCACTGAAACACTGAAGTCAATTTAAGTTCTGTGGGTGGACATCATATGGGAGCTTACAAGCCTGAAGTACAGTGGCAGCTGTCAGCATTCATAATTTTTTAAGAATTGGTCCCAAAGTGATGCTTCAGAGTTCATTTAACAAAACGAGTGGAGAACAACAGAAAGCCCAGATAGTCTCATCTTTGTCTCTGGTTGTTTACTGAGACAGTGTGTCTGACTGTTGGCTCTGCTGCCTTCGTCCAGAGACAGTGGGGAGTGATCTCAAAGCGTATACTTTTTCTGTTGAAAACCAAATGGCTTTTACCTCTTCTGGTTGTAACTCTCCCTGTAAACAAAGGTTGTAAGCTGTCAGAAAGATATCATGGGTTCATAAAGAGGAGAAAGGTATGTTTATGGAGTCACAAGTCAAAGAGATGAATTGATCTTTTTGATTTCTCTGTTAAGAGGTGATCCCTTCTGTCTAAGGGTTTGAGAACTCTTGCACTAATCCTGATTTCTTCATTAGGACTGAATTAAAGTGCTGAGACAGAGAAAGCTCTTCAAATTAGTTATACTGCTGTCAGAAGTCCATAAGGAATATGTTCTCCTTTAACAAAAAAAAAATGCCACAGTAACATGTAAAAATACTTCATTAGTGACAAATGTCTTCATGCACAGTTCCAGTCCTATATAGGATAATGATTCAGGAGGAAGCTCAGAAAAACCTTTATTTCACCTGTCTTATGTCTGAAAAAGAGATGAAGACTTAAATTTAGGTATGGTTCCTACTTCTTAAAGTAAGAGATATTTCAGTAACAACCTTAGAAATCCCAGCAGTGAAGTTCCAGTCTAGCAATTGCTGGTACTGCTATGCTAACCATTTAAATACACTGCATCTGGAAGATCATGGCACAGCTAGAACTTACTTAATTGTCCAACTAGCCATCATTTTTTTGTCTGTTTTTCAGGCCATGGAATGATTACACCCATCAATGACCTACCTGGGATAGATACCTCCTCGTTTGTTAAGGGAGAAAAACTTACTCGTTGCAAGTTAGCCAGTTTATATAGATTGGCTGACTTGTTTGGGTGGGCACATTTGCCAAATGCCTATATCTCAGTAAGTATTTTAGAGAATAAAAATTTTCATTTAGAATCTTATCTATTCATTCAAATTATTTTTCCCACTGAATAATGTAAATTAGATCAGTAATCCATTTTCTTCCTCCTTTGCAGGTAAGAGTAAGCAAAGAACATGACCATATTCTAATCATTCCAAGAGGTCTGTCATTTTCTGAAGCTTCAGCTTCTAATTTGGTACGTGATTCACCTGCTTTAATAACCAGCAGGGCTCAACCTGTTTTCTAAAATTCTTTTGTGGCTGCCAAAATGGACTTCTAATCTATAATCATGCTGTTATTTGGGTTTTTTAAATATTTACCTACCAGATGAAAAACTGATTAACTCTTTAGATACTAGCATCCTTTGTTCTCAGCATTTTTTCCTTGAGTTTAGCTTTACTTTCTGTTGCTTTGTCTTCCACTTCAATGTGCAGCAGCAAAGTTTTGTTTTCCTGTCTGTGGAAGCTCATCAAATAGCCTCAGTGTAGCAGTAACCTTTTATAACCTGACTGTGGTAATATATATGAGATGACTCCATAGGACAAGTGTTAGTAGAATCAGCTCTTATTGTTTTAAGTGGGGAAATAAAGTTGAATAACCTTTCCCAGGCCCAACAAATGAGCTGAACAAAGTTATGGGCTGGTATTTAGGCAGTGGTAGCTGCTAAATCACACACCTTTTGCTACACAGACTGCCATACGTTCTTCATGTCAGTACATACCTGTAAAGAAACTACCTTCAGGTGAAAAGGGTAGTAGATTGACATTGATAGTGTTACACAGCAAACAAGCAACCAAAATACCTTGAGATGTGATCCTGCTGTGGTTTTTTGTTGATGCAGGAATCATTATTTTAATGCTCCCATGAAACTGAAAATTCCTTATGTATTTAATGTTCTTACTGGAAATTTCTCAGAGACTGAATTTTCTTCGTATTTAAAATGTAGAAAATGTTAATGAAATGAAATTCATTTTTGAAAGTCAGAAACTAGGAAGGGTCCCCTAGATTGAAGTGGAATATATGTTGCATCAGGGTCTTATCCTTATTTCTTCCATGGCTGGACTTCCAATAACCATCAGGGATGTACAGCAGGATGGTTTATCAATGTACGGATTCATGACTGCTCTCCTATTTATTCTTTTTTTTGTGCTCTGAGCCCTAAATACACAGGGGGAAATTTGGTACTGAACAAGAAGAGGAGGGTAGTTTCTAGACAACTGAAGTTGTCGCAGTTGCTTTGAATATCATTTGTTTGTTTGACTCTTTCAGGTTAAAGTAAACATCCTGGGAGATGTGGTGGACCAGGGAAGTACAGCTCTCAGTATCGACAGTGCAGGATTCAGCCCACACGTGGCCATCTACTCCACGCGCCCCGACGTCAGATGTGTGATACACATCCACACCCCTGCGACGGCGGCTGTAAGTCTGGCACAGACAGTGCAAGAAAGCAGCCCTACCTCGTCAACTCAAAAATGTATTTCCGAATCTGGGTCACTGCTCGTGGCGGTGTTTTTGTTTTTAATACCGACTCTGTGCTGGTAAAGAAGGGTCTGAGGTTATCAAATAAGCAGAGAAACAGGGCTGAGCTGCCATAGTGAAATGGGATAGGAATAAACTGATGCTTAGATATTATTATACTCAGGTTGAGGAGGTTGTAAAGTATATAGTTTACACATGCTTCATTTATAGCATCCTAAACAATATATTGTGCTGTATACATCATCGTTTGCATTATGCATCTCCAATTTTTAAGTGCTTTAATTAGTATTTATGTTCAGTTTGGATTTTCCTCATTATTAAAATGTGGTAGTTAACATAAATTTAAAATGGTTTGTATAGTAACGATAAAAATATAAGGAGGCTTGAAAGAATTGACTTGAAATAAATAAATTAACATTATTTTATCTAAAAATATGTATGCATTCCTTGACTACAGACAAAAAATAAGGGAATGAATAATTTTTTTTATACTAGCTTTTTGAAGTCATAAATGTGGAAAAGAAGGAAAAAACATTAAGTAAGCTTATGCTGAGAATTAAACATGGTTAAAATTCACAAAAATTAACTCAGTTGGGATAATTTGTATTTTCTTTTAATGAATCTGTGCCTAGACTGGGTAGCAGGACCTCTGTCACCCAATTGGAAACTAGACTGGTGGGGGGGATTGTTTCTAAGCGTTCACTGTGGAGGGTTTGTCCCTCTTCTAGAAAAGATATAGAAGCACACCCTGCTCAGGCTTGGGTGGTAGAGATGTGGGTTTTAAGAGTTTCATTTTTTCCTAGTTATCAGCACTTCATTTTCATGAAACAGGTTTCCTCTATGAAGTGTGGCATCCTTCCCATATCACAAGAGGCTCTGATTCTGGGAGATGTTGCTTATTACAACTACCAGGGATCTCTTGATGAACAGGAAGAGAGAATTCAGCTTCAAAAAGTTCTTGGACCCAGTTGCAAGGTATTCAACCTCATTCATGCTCTTCATAAACAATTTTCATGTCCTGCGCCAGTTTCTACCACTTAACATTAGTGTCTTCATTTACTAGGTGCTAGTCTTGAGAAACCATGGTGTGGTAGCACTAGGAGAGACACTGGAAGAAGCATTCCACTATATTTTCAATGTGCAACTGGCCTGTGAAACACAGGTAAGAGAGAATTTATCTATATTTAACTTCAAATGCTTATTCTGCAGAGTTATAGGTTACATCTCAGGTTTCTAATACTACGTAATATTTGGGATTGTGGAATCCACTAATCATGTATGCCAGGGCAAAGTCGGAGAAATTGGAATAATCACGAAAACACAGAGGGAAAGGCACAAATACTTCTTCTGGGAAGACTGACACAGTCTCAGTGGTGTTACGCTCTGAAGGTTACGGGTTTTTTTTCCATGCTGTGCAGAGTAAGCTCCATGCAGAGAATCTGTGGGATAATGGATTTGGTGGTACTTGCTGCATGTGGAAGTGTGACTGGAGGTCTCTCAAGAGCCAGCTCATTTGTTTAAGCTGAATGTTGTGACAAGAAAAGAAGCTTTGAAAAGAGATTTGTAAAACCAAATTAAAAGGTCTTCAGAGCAATGGAAGGGGGTGGCATGTTTAAAAATAACCTAAGTCCCAGAATCAGTTGTTTCCATTTTATCTAACTACCTAGTTATGTATCTAAATATTATCTATGACCTGTGGAGAGAGACAACTGAAAATGTCCTCACCTTCCATAACTTTTAAATCCATTCATAGAAACTTCATCACTTGGTTTTTACTTGTTCTCCGGTGATCCTGTCCTCCCAAGGAAGTGTTTGGAGGTGCAAATGGCAGTCTCACACTCCTATCCTTTCCCTGTCATTCATTTTGAGTTCAGTCACTCATTTTTTTTGAAACAGATATAAAAATGAAAAAGTTTTAATCTTGTGATGCAGAAAGACATTTTTAAGGTAATCTGAAAGCAAGTGTTTGAATCTACTCCTTTTAAAGTGCAATTATTAGCAGATGATATAATCATTTCCATAAGTTACTTGGTATATATTTTAATACATTTTTTGGACAGTAGAAAACTAGCCTGAGAAATAACTACAGCATGTATTTACACATGCTTGTGCTGTGAATTCAGAAAAGCAGAGAATAAATAAGCTTTTTCACAAATGAAATAATCATTGATGTCTCCAGGTTCATGCATTAGCTGGAGCAGGTGGGATAGACAATCTCCTACTACTGGATCTGCAGAAGTTCAAGCCTTCCACACATGCTGTGGCAGCAATGGGAGGAGGTGGGGTCAATATGGCTTCACAACAGAAATGGAAAGTTGGGGAGCAAGAATTTGAAGCGCTCATGCGGATGCTGGACAACCTGGTGAGAGCACATTGGTGGTGGTGTCTGTATAGTCCCTGTCAGCTTCTGAGTGCAGGATTAGCTTCTGTAAAGCAAACAATTTTTTCTGGTTTCTTTGTGATTTTTAAAATGAACACAGAGTAACTCTGTGTATATAAAATCTTTTCTGCTTGGCATGTCACTCTTTTTGACAATGGTATTATGTCCTGATAAGGCTTTGGACTTCAATTTTGCCCAACCATCTTACAAACATGATTTGCTCTTTACATTAACTTAATGGTAAAATATAATGTAATTATCACCTAGTAAATAGACATGGCTCTGTATTTTGTTATTAACTCTAGTATTAGGAGAAGAGAAGGCTCCAGGGAGACCTCACTGAGGCCTTTCAGTACCTTAAAGGGGCTTATAAAAAGGAGGGAGAGGGACAAGGGGCAATGGTTTTCAACTGACAGG
This sequence comes from Sclerurus mexicanus, assembly GCA_013396755.1. Lineage (NCBI taxonomy): Eukaryota > Metazoa > Chordata > Aves > Passeriformes > Furnariidae > Sclerurus > Sclerurus mexicanus. The sequence continues at coordinate 2,172,517 of VWZF01006236.1, read as the reverse complement.
TTTAGATTAGATGTTAGGAAGAAATTCTTTTCCGTGAGGGTGGTGAGACACTGGAACAGGCTGCCCAGAGAAGTTGTGGATGCTGCATCCCTGGAAGCATTGAAGGCCAGGCTGGATGGGGCTTTGAGCTTGATCTAGTGAATGATAACCCTGACAGTGGCAGGGGGGTTGCGACTAGATGAGCTTTAGGGTCCTTTCCAACCCAAACCGTTCTATGATTAGGAAATGAGATGATAATTTATTTTTTTTGAAATGTCCATTTCACTGCTCTATGAATTCTGGAACAGCCTTCCATACCAATGGAGTGAGGAGTGGGGGAGTGTCATGAGGTGGGATGTGCCATTGTGAAGACATATAAATGTCTTCACTAACACTGCCTGGATCATAACCTGAGCAGGGGATCTTTTGTTGGTCACACATTTGGGAAGGCAGGAGGAAGGCGAAGTGAGAGTGGGGTCCTGTTCAACTGCTGCTGTACGGTGTTATAAATGGGTCTCTAGAGTGTAAATAGTGTGAATGAATGATGGACAACACCACTAACCAGTTGTTTGAAATGCTCAGCAGACCTGCTTAATGCATATAGGACAGCACAAGAAGTCCATTACTTCTTTGGATACCCTTTTCTGATTTTTAATAAATAATTCCATTTATCTTAACTCTTTTTTTTAATATTCTTTTTCTTTTTTCCTCCTCCGTAGGGATACAGAACTGGCTATGCCTATAGGCAACCACTAGTCAGGGAAAAACCCAGACATAAGAGTGATGTCGAGATCCCAGCCACTGTGACTGCCTTTTCCTTTGATGATGACACAGTCCCGCTCTCCCCCCTGAAATTCCTCGCGCAGAGGCAACAGAGGGAAAAGACAAGATGGCTGAACTCTCCAAACACATACTTGAAAGTTAATGTGCCTGAGGAGTCCTGGAATGGGGAAACCAGTCCCAGGACTAAGATCACGGTAGGTAGAGATTTGGGGCAGCCACTTAGTTTTTGCCCCACTAGAAAGTAAATTATGCACAGTTTATATGAGAAAATCTTCAACAGGATTAGGAAATAAGTTTATCGAGCAAATTAAAATAGGCTCTTCAGAGACTTAATGACATTGGTACTAGGAGTCCCCTCTGTTTGGGGAGGGGATTGATTGTTTGGAAGAGTAACAGTTTATGATAAAATTAAACAGTGATTTTCCTGTTATTGTTAGCTATTCTGATTCCTGAGGTAGAAAAGTTTTCCCGCTGGATCTTTTTGTGATATTATTTATCCACCAAACATAGCAAGGCTTTAAATCACCCAAGGGTCGTTCTCTTTTTCACACAGGGGAGACACAAGCTCTAATTCATCTCTAGCTGCCCCTTTCCTGCTTGTGAGCCTCCTGAAAACAGCTTTCAAAGAGTCTGTTCATGCTGCAGCTTTTAATGATGATCAAGACTTTTTCCCCCTCCTGCAGCTCACCAAGATGCTTCTAGGTAGTTTCCAGCCTGCAGAGAGGTGGCTCTCATGGGACTACAAAGAGTGTTATTTGCTATTGGCTACTCCCGGTTTCACAGTGCAGCTGTAAAAGCATCAGCTCCTCCTGCTGGCAGGCTGGCGGGTTTCTAAACTTAAGTTGAGGAGGAAAGCCTGCTTACAAAGGGGAAAAACACTGCAGTCAAAATGTGCAGAGGTGGAAGGTGATTGCATGAATGCAGGCTCTGGATCTAGGTGCCAGTTACTATGAAGCAGGATCCTTCCTAAATACGGCATCATTACTACACAGTAACACTGTGTTTTTCAGGAAGGTATTTCAGTGTTTGCAAAAAATAATCTTAATTATACATGTTCAAGGCATCTTAAATCCTCTTGGGGAAACACACAAACCTGTAAGGAGTTGGGATTATTTTGTGATTATCATGTGGAACTGAGAATAAAGTCAGAAAGTTCTTTCTTTATACCTCTTCTTTAGCGGTAAGACAACACTGAGAATTGTTCCTCTCCATCATGCTGGGGGTTTTAGCTTCTTTCTTGTTTTTTTTCTCCCTCTGTAAGTGGATGAAAGCTGATGACTCCTCCAAGACTAGTGGAGGAACGCCAATCAAAATTGAAGATCCAAACCAATTTGTCCCTCTAAACACAAACCCAAGTGAAGTGTTGGAAAAGAGAAATAAGGTAAAATAAGTGTAATGAACTCAAAATTGTAACATTTCCAAGTAAAATTATATGTCCAAGTAATGATTCAGCAGAGTAGTAAAATAACATTTTCCGATGTTTTTATTTAATGAAAAAGTTTCTTACATTATATGTGATTTTTGGCACTAAAAAGCATGTATTTGAATGTGTGATATCCATAAAGTCTGTAGATACATATGCAATATATATATTTAAATTTTGAGTGTAGTAGTCTGATGAAGGATGAGTATTAGCTCTGGAAATGATAACTTGGAAAGGGTAGTCCCTGCTATTTAGTGTTATATTTAGTGGATAATTAGGTGTCAACATGAATGAAGTTGCTGTGCGTCATCTGCAGCATGGTTCAATCTCAGACTCTAATCTTGCTCTGCTCTGTTTTAATTTGCCTAGTGCTTATTAGGCTGGAGTTTCTGTGATCCAGTCCTCTTTCTAATGGCAGTAAAAAAAAAAAAAAGAAAATGAGAGATCATTGTTGGACCTCTCTGTAAACAGAAATATCTCACTGCTTTTCCCTTCCGGCACATAAGACACTAACTATCAGACTGGCCAAGTACTCCACCCTCAGCATAACTATGTTAACAGATATTCAGGACATTTTTAATTTGATTACATATTTTCTTCTTTCCTGGAAAGCACTATATCAGTATCCTTGGGGACTGAAGTGGAGTTAGAAGGAGCAACTCCCTTCCTCGCAACTGGAAAGGCACCTTCTAATCATCTAGAGATTAATAATACATGTCCCAGGCAATGATTTTTAAATTGATGCATGTCACTGTCTCGTAGATAGTTTATTCCTAATTTTCTGCTGTATAATTTTTTTTATGTTATCTGCACTGGTATTTATATTTATATCTGATCTGTCAGTCTTTTAAGCACTGACAATTTGAAGCTAGGGCTATTAGCTTAAGCAAAATAATAAGCTGTTCACAGAAGAGAAAACTTTACCAACCTTTGTGACCATAGAGTTCTTTTCAGTAGCTGACCATGTCTCATTTATGAGGTGGAGAGGACACGTTCTGAGACTATTCCTTGGAGCTTATTTCTAAGTATTGGCTTACATGAAGTGCAGGAGCTGGGACTAGGGAGGATATTAGGGAATACTGGAAAAGCTAAACAACACATGCTGTGTATTCAGAGGTGGTAGAAGAGTTGTAATTTTTAGTTGCAGCAGCAAACAGCTCGATCCTCCAGCCGTGCATTGCTACCTGTGTTAGTGGCTTTGCAAAGCTCATGGGCATAGGATTTGTTAAAGAAAAGTATCTGTCTCTAACCTGGTTTACTTTCTCTGTTTAGATAAGGGAGCAAAATCGGTATGACCTGAAGACAGCAGGCCCACAGTCTCAGCTGCTTGCAGGGATTGTTGTGGATAAAAAGCCAAGTTCAGTGAGTATAACATAATTCACTAATTTACAGCTATTTGGCTGCCTGTCTTTCAAATGTCAATTTGGGCCATTTTCTTTCTAAATGATTTGTTAGAACTGATTATTGTAATGTCCAATTTTAGAGGTGTGATACATTTTATTCATGCTTCATATTTTAGAGTCTTAGTTTCAAATTGAGATATGCATGTGAAGTTTGCCTCTATTAATATTAATGAAGTAGGACCCTTGTCTAATGCCATTTAAGTGAGAGAGGATGAACTTTGCTATGCATGGGGCCAAAAATAATCTTCATTAGTCTATGGAACTGATGTTAAAGGTAGTGTTTGAGGCCCAGAAATAACTGAGTTTGAAAGGTGGGATGTGACCATGTAGAAGACACAGCTTTCCTCAGAAACAGTCTTCTTATTCGGGGGAGGATTTCAAGTTTCTTGCCTGTCCACGCTAATCTTTTCTTGAATAGAATATACTTACTTCTAAACAGTACAGATATCCTTAACAAGGTCATCCAACTAACTGTGATGGATTGTAATTCCAAATCTGTACATCTGGGAGTTTTCAACTATCCATGAGTTAGTACATCTTATTTTATCATTTTGTTTCTCATGTTGTTTTGAGGTAACACTGAGTTTGCTTATTTATTTCAGACAAAAAGAATATTTTGCCAATGAGCTTTCTTTCAACATGAGAATAATTTTAAATTTGTCTGTTGTAAGATTCATCTCGGAGACCTTCCACTTAGATTCCTAAAGAGCAGCATGAGCACAGTTACTTTTCTAGAACTTGGGCATTTGTAGAAAATAGGGAAACCTTATTTTTGAATCCCTGTTAGGATCAACTGTGTGAAAGGACTTCCACTTCTGTGAAGAGGCCCTGAAGTGTAAGCTCTTGAGGCAGGTCTTTACTCTGGAGCTGTTCCCCCTTGGTTAAAAAAAACAAACCCAAAGCAACCAAACTAAAGAAGCACCGGCTAATGATTTTGCTGCTGCAAAAGGACAATGATTTGAAGCTCAGCAGCCAGTATTCATTACCATGATAATGCCTATTAAATGGGGTAATTTTGGTCTAGATGCACCTGTGTTTTAATTCTGTGTTCCCTGCCCAATCTGGTGTCACCAAACTTTGGGCAAAAAAAGAGACCTTATGTCTGTATGTCTTGCGTGTTGCTTCTTTTTTTTTCAAGTGTTAAATTCTGTGGTTTTCTCTTTTCCAGCCAATGCAATTTGACGATGAGCACGCGCCGCCGGCACCACCCAACCCGTTCAGCCACCTCACTGAGAAGGAGCTGGAAGAGTACAAGAAAACAATTGAGCGCAAGCAGCAAGGGTTGGAGGGTCAGTGGTGTGGTTTAAATTGTTTTGGGGTTTGCATTTTAATAATGGGTGGGAAAATGCCTACTGTAAAAATTGTATACACGTTAATTATTAGCACATACAATTACTTTAGAACTAATCATTCCTTGAGGTGGTAGAACTGGGTTTTTTTAAGGTGTTTTTTTTGTTCTTTTGCTTTAGTTAGTGGTAAATTTGAAGCAACGAAAGGTTTGCACAGAAATGGGGTTGACAAAAACACACTTGAATTTTCTTGTCAGTATCATAGAATAACTTCAGGGCGGAGAGCCCACAGAGGTCACCTTGGCCCAACCTCCTGCTCAGAGTTTAATATTAAAGTTAGATGAAATTGCTCAAGTCAAAGTTTTGTTTGGTCTTGGCTTCTTTAATTTTTCTTCTCTTCTCCTAGTGTGCAAGACTCATCTACTTTCACTTCTTACGTCTTCTTCCAATATTACCAATACTAGTATTCCATAGAGAATTACTAACTCCGTGTTGATATTTTCTTTTTTTTGTAACAATAACACTCTGAATTCTTCATTAATACTGCAAAATAGACCAATTTTGCTATATGACACATTCAGAACATAGTATAGTAGCTTTCTGTAACAGCAGACTGTGACTTACGGCTAGAGAAAACCATGGGGCCTCCTATCCTTTTTAATGTTTTCTATTAAAGGACTAATACATAACTGTTTTTATTAGATAAAACATGTAAATCCATAATTCTGTAGAGTTTCAGCTGTGTGTTGTAGCATCGTGTTGTTGTCGGCATGAGTAAGGCAATGCTATAGCAGAGCTGTAAATCTTGTAGCACTAGCACTGACACTCTTGCTTGATTTTTCACTTTTGCATGGCTACTAACTCCACTCTTGTCCTGCAGATGCTGAACAGGAATTATTCTCAGATGACGGTTCATCTGTGTCACAAATTCAGTCACAAACTCAATCCCCGCAAAATGTCCCAGAAAAATTAGAAGGTATTCCATGTAATTTCTGTACAATGCCAATGGCTCCGATAGCATCCACTCTTCTGCCACATTCCTACACTTGCATGAAGTCAACTGAGCCCAGAAGAACTCTCTTTTACAAAGTCTGGGTGGGACTTTGTCCAGAAAACTGTTTTCCCCAATATTTTCCAGTATGTAATTCTCACAAACAGAAAACAACACAGGCCATGCTGAAACTTAGATATTACTCAGGTGGAGGAAATAGGTATTATACTTTTATTGAATATGTTAAGATTAGGTTTCTTGCCTAAGACTTTTCCAGCAAAGTCTAAGCAGGCATTTTGGAAGGGAAATTCTCCAAAGACTTCTGTATGGAATGGCTGCATTTTCATAAATTAGTCTCTTGCAGTTAAATGTAATACTAGGTGTGCTTGAGACTGTATGTGTATGCCCTATTTGTACATTCTCTATATGGTTTGAGCTGCAATATGCACCTGGCAGAGATAAGGTTAGATTTTTCATCCTATTTTCCTTTGATGACGTTTTCACAGTTATTTCTGCTTACAACAACAAAGAGTGTAGATAAAGGGGAAAACCCCCAACATCTAAGCACTCCGGGTTTCCTTCTTTGGATCACAGTCCAGAATCACAGACTTTGTTTCAATACTGGGGGTTTTTTGCATAATAGCGTAGATAAATAATTGCAAAATTGTCTGCTCTTTCAGAAAACCATGAGGATTTCTATACCCAGAATGCAAACCTAATATCCGTGGAGATGCCAGTCGTGGTGGTGAATGGGAAGGAAGATGCACATGACGTGGAAGAAGATCTCACCAGGAGGGTCAGTCAGTTAACCACGAGTACTGTGGAGAGCGTAGAGATTACCATCAAAAGCTCTGAAAAGATAGAAGAGGCCCTGTCCCCTGAAGGGTCACCTTCCAAATCCCCATCAAAGAAGAAGAAGAAATTCCGCACCCCATCCTTCCTGAAAAAGAGTAAAAAGAAGGAGAAAGTAGAAGCATAAGTGCAGTTCTGTTGTGAGGGGACATTGCACATTTTAAACGTTTAAGTTGACCATTAACAGCGTAGTGTTAGGGGTGTGCAGTAACTGGACTTTTAACCTAGACAAAAAGAAACTGGAAGAGGTTTTGCTTTAAAAAAAAAACAACAAAGAGATAAAAAAAAAGAAACTTTTCATGTTAATTGAAAGTTCATTCATCTCTCACTTAACTGTGTCCAAAATTGCTATGAGGGCTGGAAACATTGATTAGTTTCATGTAGAACTACGCTGGCAGGTGCTCAATTACCATCATAGCAAGGTCAGATACCATCATAGTATGCAGCAGCAAGTTCTGCTTGGAGTATTTTGCAGACCTTAAAATTTTCAGTTCAGTTAAAGTCTTTATTAAAGTTACTGTTGAGTGATCATATGACTTTTTAAAACTGCTGTCTCATTTGGAAACCAGATCATACATTTTTGTATTGTGATTTTTGACCATATATTTTATGTTTCTGTACCCCTGTTTGAGTGGGTACATATTAACAGCACACCTTTAAATCTTTTTTAAGATTAGCTCATAGAGAAATATTTTACACTGGCACATAATATTAGGGGAAAAACTGTGTAAGAGAAAGTTTATTTGGAGTTATACAAAATGTCTAAAGAATTCCATTATTCAATAACTTTTTTGCCAAATATTTCATTTTAGTGAAATATAATTTTTGAAGACTTCTTTTTTATTCTATCAGTTGGGGCGGGGGAAACCCTTATTTTTCAAGAGGGGGATTTTATACACTTAACATTGATAATTTAGTTTAACTGGCAAAACAAAAAGAAGATTTTATATGTTCAAATGTTTGTATACCATTCAGTATAAAGGTATTATAAGCATGTGAACCGAGCATTTAATAGTTAGAGTGTATTTAAGAATGCTTGGTTTAGAGTATACTTAAATATAATTCAGGAATCCAGGGACTTAGAAATCAAAGGATAAAAGCATTTAAATTGAACTGGATTCATGTTTAAAAATTAGTCATGGGTTGTTCTTATTTTCTCTCATGCTATTGCTAATGAATGAAGAAAAATAATCTCTTAACATAACCAAATGAAGGAAATAAAACTGTTAAAAGGGAAAGTGAAATAGCAAGAAAATAGGAGGAGACAAAGAAAGTAAAAGTTCGGTGATTATTTTTTTTAAATATGATATGGATTGCGGGATATTTTTATTAAATCAGCAGAGTGACATTTCCATATTAGATGTTTTAAATAATTTTTATGGATTCATACAGAGTGCAACACTTTGGGTTTTTAATTCAATTTCATTCAAATTGTAAAAGGGTCTTGTGAATCTGTGTTGTCCTTTGGATGAACCCAGAGCAAATCAGAGCCTAGTGCCATGGGTAAGGGTGGTACTGCCACTTACTCATTTTTACTTGTATTGTCATTTTAGTACTTTTACTGTATTGTAAATACAAACTAAACATAGAAATTAACATAGGGGTTTCTTCGCTGTGTCAAATGTCTGTAAATCAGTCATCGCAATAGGAAGTCCATTTTTAAGATCCATGTGATTCCCAAATTGCCGGTTGAAATATTATGCAATATATAATTGTTAATTATGGCTGGAGAGTGGTTTGGCATGCAAAAATGTTGATTATAGCATGTTCGGGGCTGGTTAGCTTTGACCGTGTAAGTGTGATAATGCAATGTTGGAATGGATCCTGGAAACAATTTTCTAGCTATCACTAAATACTGGAATCAGTGTTTTTAATCATAGTGGAAACTTTCAGTTGCTTACTTCGTTTTTTATGTTCTACATTATTTGTGTTGTATTACAACATATGTAGAAACAGTAACCTGTGAACTACGCTTTTCATAACTTTTTTAAAAATATATCTAAATGAATGCAATGTGCATAAATATTTTTTAAAATGCAACCGTGAACTATTTGCACCTTTTGCTAATGCCTCTATTTACTTGCTTTGGCATAAAGAATGAGCCAGCCAACTCTTGTGTCCTGTGGAAAATATATAAATGTTATCTGAAATTGCTCATAGATGTAATGCTAATTAATGTTAAATCACAAATAAACAGTATTTTAAATAGATGGATTTCATATAGCAGCCTTTTGTTTATACAGCCCTCTTACACCTCTCACTTGTAGAGAGGATGCTCTGATTATGCACAGTGCTTCTCAAGAGTTTGTTCTGAAGATGGCTTCTTGCTTGTGCTTATCCTGGAAGTACCTTGATCTTGTTGTTGAACAGTTGTTCTCTCTGTCACAGATCCTGCCGGTGAAAGAGGACAGACCTCTCGTAAAAACATGGCACTGCCAGGCAACTGTTCTGAGCCCCGGGTGACCTGGGCTTCCTCTTCTGCTCTGCAGCATCACGGACTTACATGGGATGGCCCAGAACATGGGACTGGGGTGGTTTAAGTGTTGTGTAAGTACAGAGCAGGGAAATAGCTTGCAGAAATTACCTTTTTTTCCTTTTTTCCCCCCCATTTTCATTAATGAAAGAGTTTTCCTGTAGGGAAGGCTTTTAATACGAAGTTACTTGAAGATATCTGTGTAATGCCCTGCCAGCATATGGTAGACATCGGAGCCTCTGAGGCTGCAGCAGATGCAGTGTTATGTTTTTGTAGCTGCATCAACTCTGTGAAATGTCTTTAAGGACTTCACAAATGTTTATTTTCCCCTGTCCTTCCACAAATCAGCCTTTTGTTTCTGTTTACAAGAAAGTCAAAATTCAGCCCTCCGAGCCTGGTGACAGTTTCATGAACTCAGTCTCTGTGTGGGAGGATAATTTTAATTTAGCATTTTAACTAAATCTTACCCAAGATTTAAGTAACTTTCTGGCTATCATTTGTCTCCAGGAGCATCTACAGTCTGCTCAGTGCTGCACTCATGTCAAAGCAGACACTGTATCAACACAGAGGAGCATACACTGTAAGGCCAAGTGCATATGTAGTTTTCTTCTTTGAACTCTTTGTTCCCAAAAAATCTACAAATCACATCAAACCCTTAATTTTCACTTAAATCTTACTCTTTCGCAGTGTAACAAGGATCTGAGATTCTGCAAGCCAAAGCATAGAAATAAAGTCGATGTTCATAACAGGCATAACAGATTAAGGTTGAAATCCTGGGAAGCAGAAGGCCTTGGAAATATGAGCTTGCAGATGGATCACTGAACTGATAGGAAATATTGTCATCAGGCTGCTTAACCCAAGAGAGAGCAATACAAAGAAGCAGTGTTTGCTATCAAGAGTTACATTCAAGCTACCACCCAAGAACATTAAAAAGGAAAAGAATTTATGAAGCTGTACATCTTTCTACCCCACTTTTGTCTACGTACAGCCACACTACTCTGTACTGTGATCCAGGTGATCACCTGCCATCGTCTTTTACAGACTCTCACCTGTTCTGGAGATGTGATTTTGCAAAATTTGCAAAATGAGGTATCAGACTTTGATTTCACAAGAAGACAGAATAATGTCGTGGTTGGGGCTGTAATAGGCCATTTTAACCAATATTTCCCTGCCTTGCCAGTTGAGTCACTGTACACTGCTGAGCACGTACTATAAATTGCTGCTTTCTCTGGTGCCCAGTAGTTGAGGATTTTTTTTATTTTCTGGATAAACAGTTTGCAAAACTATTGAGTTTTCACTATTTCAGCCTGTAGAAACTTCTCACATAGGAGGTACTGTGAAGTAGCCAAGGACAGGGAGAAAGGGCCACTGTGTCCCACAGTGTGACAATGGGTCTGATGGAAACCTCAGATACGATGTTCCTCCTCTCCCTGCAAACTGGTAGGGAAATGCATCCCCTCTCCTGTGGGATTGCAGTGTGAGTTGGTGTCTGTTCTTTCAGAGGCCCAGTGTGTTAAATGAGGTGGAGGACTCTAAAAAGGCACTAATTAGAAGCTGGTTGATGAAGGCAGCTGGAGCACAGCCAGCCTGGCCATGGGCACGGCTCTCATGGTGCGATTAGGCCAAACTTGCACAAACTCTTAGAGGAAAAGTAGAAAGCCCATCCCCAATACAAAGGTTGCTCAGCCTTTGGCCCCAGTTTCTAACCTCAGTTTCAAAGACATTAGTAATTTAGGTTTCTCAGAGGAAAGATTGACAGAATATAATATGAAGAAACTTGCATTTTTCTATAGCATTGCTCTTTGGAAGTGTTTGGGTACATTAGCTGTACTTTTTATGCATGCCAGCAGTAAATGCAAACACCCAACGGCGTATGGACAACTTCAGTCAAGTTTGCTCAACTTAGCAGCAAAACTCTCAAAGCCTAATGATGAGAACTAGAGGGCGAACAAGAGTTCACACTCTTGAAATTGCAGTTCAGGGTCCCAAACACAGCCTCTGAGAGGTGAAAATTCAAGCTGCCTTTAGGTGGCATCAGACCTTCACGTTTGCTGCCTTCGTTCCCCGCCGCCGCAAAGCCACGAACAAAGCACTTTCAAAGGAGGTATTTTGGAGATTTTGTGAGTTTTATTCCTGTTCCAGCACAGCGAGATGAAAAAAGACATCTGGCTGTTGGACTCATTTTCTATATTGGTTCATTTCAAAATCCAGCAATGGAGCAGGCTTTGTCTGGGCAGCAAGACTGCTCTGCTTCCCTCCATCCTCTCACACTTTTGCAAATGGCTAAGAAGGTTGGTGAAGTTTTTGCACTTATAAACTGACTTCACTGAGCAGGAGAATATCCTTACGTTCAATATTTTCTCTCTAGCAGTGTTACCCACGGGCCAGAGAGCTCTCAGCATTTCTGGATGGTGGGGGCAGCAGTGACAGGAGACCCCAGAGGAAGGTGTGCAGGGAGGACAGGGCTGACTGAGAAGCAGCAGAGCTTCAGGTGTCTTGTGGCTGGGGCAGAGCCTTGCTGGTCTTCTCCTTTGGGCGCAGTGCAGGTATGTGAGCAGAGAACCAGAAGTCACAGCAGGTGTGTCTCTAGGAAGATTTACAGTGAAGGAAGTATTAGAAAAACCTGCTGCTTTGCAAGTTTAATCACACCAATTATGGCAGTTTGTAGTAAATTTTCATGTCTCTAAAAGGGAATGATATGCTTTGCCACTGCTGGCCTGCTTATGTCGTCTTGCTCTGCAGCAGATAAATTCTGCCAGACACACTTGGCATCTTGGGCTTGGCCTCAGTCCCTGAACTGCACATAGCTGGAGCCTGAGGGCAAGGTCTCAGGAAGCATCACCGTGTTTAACACCTTTCTCCAAGTGTCTGCCCTTCCCTTTGTGGGAAATAGGCTGTTGAACAAGTTGAACCTTTGTTCTGAGTTTTTACAATTATTTTTCTGTATTAGTCAAAGAAAAGGGAAAGACTGAGCTGTTGGTGCTGTTAACTGTTTTGCATGGAAAACCAGACAAAGCGGGAGGATGGCAATATAGGTATGTTATATTTTATATAATATTTATGTAATGTTGCATGTATTACATATACAATAATTTTATATATGTGCATATATTATTATATACTGTTTTATCTCTTCTGTGTGTTGGTCAAAGGGACAGATGCTCTGAATTGCCTCCAATGGTTTCACTTTCAAAAGAGTAGAAGGTGTTGTCAGTGTCTCTTGGGATCTGCCTGTTAATGAAGCCCATAAAGGAAACATGGAGTCTGAAGGACCCTGGAGCATGTGTTTAGCAGAACTTGGGTTTTGGCCTGTATTGCCTGACTTTCCTGGTTTCTCCTTCCTGACTCTGATCAATGCTTGCACTGGATTGAACTCAGGGAGAGAAAACTGAAGGCTTGTGCTCACATGAAAAAGATTTAGATGTTTTTCCCTCTAGGACTTTATACTTAGGTGTGACATTCATGCAGTTCCTCGGCTGTATCTTTAAATCAAGCTGTGCCATTCTAGAGACATCATCCTGGCAGAGTCACAGGTTGCATTTGTTTCTGGGTCTGGCCACACAGCAGGGTAAGCACATGGGGTCACTGTCACATCCTGTGAAGAGGCATGACCCAGAGATGGTGACACTCACCAGTGTCAGCGGGCACAGGCACTGTGCTGGTAAAGACACCGTTTGCCCTGTGTGTGGCTCCTCCTCCCTCTCCTGCTGAACTGCTGCCCAGTGTAGGGACCATCACTAGAGGGGTGCAGCCCAGGTGAGCACAGGCCGTGTCCCCCTTGGCATTGCGTTTGTTTGGCCAGTCTGCAGGGCAGCTGAGTGCTGCATGTGGCCAAAGGAGCCTCAGTAGCTGCTGCTCAGCACTGGCTGAAGCCAGCTCCACTCCTCACCATGTGTGTCCCTTTGCTGGGGGGAATGAACTGGGGGCAGAACTGGTGTGTACACAAAAGCTTCCCACCGTGGTTGTGCAGGGCTGCTACATCCCCAACAGGTGTCTTTTTGGACTGAATCCACTTTACTTTTTTTATCCTGAAGGTGCTGCTGGAGTTTCTGTGGGGGAGTGGGGATTTGGGAAGGTGTGGCAGCCAAGGGCTGGCACTCAGGGCCAGGTCCTGGACATTCTCTGCCAACCCACTGGAGCTGGGGTGTTTGCACCACAGAGTTGAGAGCTGGGCTGAGCTCTGGCTTCACTGGTGGCAAAGCTCTTCCTTCAGTCTCATTTTTCAGGAGCTCCAACCTACTCTTGCATTTAAGTTTCACCCCAGAAATGCATGTGTTCTGTCCTGACCAACATCTTGCCAAGGTTCTGTGGGAGCTTTCGTTGTGGAGAGAAGAAATTTGGGACTGAAGAAATTGGGTATGTTCCCTCGGCTGCCTGTGCCAGGCATGAGCATCACACTAGAAATATTTGCTGTAACTTGCACATCGCTCTGTGGGGAAGGGGACACACAAAGAAAGGGATTTCTCCTACTGGCTTTGTGTCCTTGTCTCCCCACATTTGGCTGGAGTCCTTGATGCCAATTCCAGGCACAATGCTGGAGGGATGTGGGGATCAACTATTTTGAGGAGTTTCATTCCTTCTGTGCCAGAGCTGCCCAGCCCTTCACTTCCCTTGGACAGAAGAGTAGGGGTCTGCTGAAGGCCTTTCTCAGGGATTCCTATCTCTCCAGGGGAAATAGCCCATATCCACTGGCATCAAAGGATCCTGCACCTTTCTGTTTTGCCTACTTCGGTGTCATAAATTCCAGGTGTGTTTCCTTTGTATTTGCAGCGGTAGCTCAGTACAGCCGTGTGTCTCTGGACACTGCTGTAGCTTTTGCAAATTTTTAATTTGCAAATGTTTTAAAAACAGAACTTGTTCCCTGGGTTATCAGGATGGCAAGTAGTTAAGCTCTGTAGGGAGTAACTGAAATTCCCTGGGTTGGTGACATGGTCCCAGGCATGGCTCTGAGAGCTCCCAGCCCTGGCAGGCATTGTGAGTTGGATTGTGGAGTGCTGGATTTGACCTTTGGCATGTCAGCTGCTGACTGCTCTCTGACCTCCTCACCAGGTATGGCACTCATCCCTCTCCTCCCAAAGGTCCAGAAAGTTCAACTATTGCCCAAAACAAGGTGCTTGACTTAATGGCCTGGCTTTTCTCAAGGAGCTGAGCATCTTTGTGATGCCAGGGAGAGCTGCAGAAGAGTAAGTTGCTTGTTCAGTCCTCAGCTTGATGCATTGAGAGACAAATAACCCCTGAGGTGCAGGGGGAAAAGCAGCCCCCAACATCAGCATGTCAAGCTGCTGTTGTGCTTGAGTATCTTGCAGGGACTGAGTTTCCCAGAGAATACCCTGGCAGTCCAGCCCTTTCCCTCTCATCCTTTCCCTCATGGGAATGGGAAAGGGAAGGTTGCTGCAGATGGCTGATTTTCTGCATCTGAGGTGTTGAGAACAGCTAAGTGACCCTTAGTAAATATGCCATGTTAAAGGTCTCTCGGTGTTAATGGCAGTATGGGCACCTGCCTCAGCATGTCTCACAAGCTGCACTGGCACAATGGCTCTTAGGCTTGGGGACACTTCGAGTCCCTGCACTGAGGGCCACACGGTGTGGTAAAGCAGTTGATGGTTCATTCCTTTTCCCTCTGTTCTAATAGCAATAACAGAGAGTCTGCAAACTTTCAAAACTTCATTAAACTTGTGTATGCTCAGTCCCAAGCTGTGCCTGCCTGAAAAGGTACCTTGCTAGTGAAATGTTTGTAAAGAAATCTAGCTCTCACCTGAGGTGGTGGAGTGGTGGCCTTGCCTGGCCAATGCACCATGCCCCTCTGTCTGCCTGCAGGCTCCCTTAGAGTGGAGCCCTGTTCCCTTGGACTCCAAAGGCCAAACATCAAACTTGAGTGAAGAGAAATTGCAGCCAGTGCTGCAGAAGCAAATGTGTGGTACCTCCTTGTCAGCAAGGCCAGCCACAAGAACAGGTTCTTGCCATGCCCATGCTATAGCCTGAAGCCCAGATGGGTCATGAAGTAGAGGATGTCTCCCTGGATGCTTCTTGTCCACCCCTGCCAGATGTTTGGGATAGAGAAGCGAAAGCAGTAGCAGTAGGGGGAGTCTCTCAGCACAACTTAGATAAGTGTCTCTGGGGTCTGCAGTACCAGTGACCTGTGCAGGAGGATGTGTGGAATAAGCCCAGCAGAGCAGGGAGGACAAACACAGAACTCTATTTAATCACCCAGGAGCTGCAGACATGTACCCAGGCAGGTGCTCTCCAGGGGCCTCAGAAGTGTTCCAGAGGACCAAAGTCACCTCCTCTCCTGAATTCCACCTTTGCTGGGTGCCAAAAAGGACCTATAGAAAACTCCGAACAGACTGTAGCAGCTGTGGTTTATACACACTGCTTTGACCTTGAATGTCAGGCACTTCCAGCCTCAATTCTTCTTTAGATGGATGGGCAGGAAGGAGAAGTTGGCTGTCAAATCCACTCAGCAGATGGGGAATGTGGGGCAGTAACTCCCTTCCCCAAGTATCAACAACCAGTTTCCTATTCCAGTGAGTGTAAGCATTCTTCCCTCTCTGGGAGGCAAAGGCACAGTGTTTTCAGTACTTACTCTTTCCATCTGGCTAGACAGCTCTCTCAAACACCAATACCTATAATTACATATATTATGTATATTTGTATATACATATTACACATGCTAATTATATCTACAGAGGCATTAAAACATTTACCCTACTTGACTTCAGTTTTATTTTAAAGTTGGCAACATTCAACAAACATTAGGAATATGCTGTATAAATAATTAGAGTTTATTTAGATTTATTCAACGGTGTTTACATCTAGTAAGTAACCACATCCATTTAAGCACTGATCTTCTGGCTGGCATGTCACCTACATGTGATCATTCACCTTCAGCTGGAGCAGCTGGTTCTTCCTGGATTTATTTAATGAGGCCAAATTCACAAATAACCTGGAAGCAGCATGTTGGGCAGAATTTGCCCTGCCATTGTCTGTTTAATAGGAGAATATTTGGGTATTGGAGTGATTATCTTATAAATGGATGTTTGGGGCTGACTTACTCCATTTGACTTGATTGCTGCCTTTCCAGTTGCTTTATGGTACTAGAGATGCCCCAAATGCCTTCTCAGGGTGAAGGTGCTATGTCTGTGTTACCTGTTCCACCCTGCCAGCACCAGGATGCCTGTGGTACCAGCTGCTCACTGGGGCTACTGAGCCTCTTACGGGTATTTCAAGAAATAAGTGTCCCATCCCTTCACTGAATATGAGCTTTGTGCAAACGAGGAGTGACAAGGGAGTGGGTTTGATGGTCCTTGTGGGTCCCTTCCAACTCAGTATATTCAACAATTCTTGATGATGTTCTTAGAGTGGGCATTTTAAGCTTGAAAGCAATGTACACTTTGCTTTTGCTGTCAGCCTTTTCCTTCAATTTAACCCACGTGAGTGCTGGTGTGAACATGGTGGCACCATGCAAAGGCAGCAATTTGGCTGGAGAGATCAGTATTTTTTACACAGGGGATCAGCACCTCTGTATGTGTGAAAATAATCTCATCTGAGAGGTTATTTTCAACCCATAGCAGGTTCATATGAGCCAGTCAAAGGTTCTCCTGGAGGGACAGGGCTTCCAGACAGCACTTCCAGCCCACATCAGCATGAGGCTCATTGTGTGCTGCCAGTGCCTTTTCAGGGTGAGTTTTGTGAAAGCCACACACCTTTCATTTACCTCCTGCAAGATCAGGATTCAGCCTTTAATCCCAGTGCACCCCAGGTGCTGCCCCTAAAGCAGAGGAGCCCTGCTGCCCCCATTTAGTCCTGTCCTGCTGGCATTTAGGTCTAATCAAGGCTGTCAATATCACTGAATTGCTGGACACACAGTCTCATCTCCGCAGATCAATGCATTAGGTGGCTCTATGCAGTGGAAAGGTCATGAGATGCCATGGTGTTTTAATAGGAACTTGTGATCTTGAGCATCTTTTGTCCTTTGACTTATTCCTAATGAAATGAGGGATGCTGTGAGAGGTGGCTTCAAGCCCGTCTCCTGCTTGGCTGGGCAGGAAACTGATGCTCATCACCAGGAGCCTCTTTATGCCCATGTAGGGGCTTGAAGGAGAGGCTGCAAATTACCCCTGCAGCATAATCTGGGCTCTGGCTGTTGTTGAGACAGGAAAAGTGGTTTTTATCATAAATAAATAACCTTGAACAGAAGTCTGAGATCTGCAATAGAGCTGTCAGGGATGGATGAGACTTGTACACCCTGCAATTCGCACCTGTGCACCAACCCCACCAACTCACCAGCATGTGTGGTACTGCCCTGGACACCCCTGGCTGCAGTGGGATGGCTGGAGAAGTGTCAGAGCAGCAGCTGCTGTGCCCAGCTCCCATCACCATCATCATCATCACCATCACTATCACCTCTTGGCTGGTACAGGCTCTGGAGCCAAAGCTGAGCTGCTGCAGGAGGAGCGCTGGGCACACTGCCCTCCTTTCTGAGCTGCTTTGAGGCTCAGGCAGGCAGAGCAGCCAGAACCAGCCTGTTTTCAGCTAGATGTAAAAAGGCAAATTCTTCAGGTGCATGGGTCAGCAACGAGCTGAACCAGATGAACCACTAAGACAGCTCTGCCTGCCCTAATGTCTGTGTCTCTGTAGCCTACAAATGCCTTAATATCTGGAAAATTCAGATTGAAAGCAGCAGATATCTGTAAGAAAAAGTCCGGTGTGTCAGCCTGTGCCCAGTATATGGATTAAATAGCTTTACCTGTGCAAAGCCAGACAGGCTTTTTGAGGAGCATGAGTGCATGTGTGTGTGTGCCATTTTTGGCAGCTGCCTCTAACTTGATAGATGAAGTTATGGATTCATTTTAGGATTATACAACAGAATTTCCCCAGTTCTAAAGGAATGACATCCCTTCTTAGCTCTTGTGTTAACTGAAATGGTGTGGCCAGGGTCTGGGATGGCCATTCCCATGCTTCAGCTTCGCCTGGTGACTGTTGGAGAGCTGGGTACAGTGATGCCCAGTGCTGCACTCATTCAGCAGCAGGGATAATGTCAACTTTTACTGATGGCTTCCCTTATCCCGTTACTCTCCTGTTGGTGCAGTGTCTGGTTCCTGTCTCTGTGAGTTACCTTGCCAGTCTCATTAATGCTGCGTACCACTCCAATTCATCCAGCTGCAGTTGTCAGAGTATTTAACATGGCAAGGGAAAAAGGGAGCGTGTGGTTATGGCAGGGGGGAGGTGGGTGGGTGTACACACGTATGTACAGATCCCTGTGTGCATGCGCTGAAACTTCTGAAGTTCTCAGCGAACACATCTTTGTCATTTCCATTTCCATTTCACCTTTTCCAGGCCTGTTGCCTTCCTCAGCCATCTCTGCTGAGGAAAAAAAGTTTGTGCAATTGCCACTTGAAAAAAAAACAAACAAAACCAGAAATATTTTAAAAGCAAGAAGAGTCTACAGAAGAATTTTTCTCTTACATAGGGAGCTGTAGTGACAAACTTTCTTTGCTTGAGCCTCATTCTGCAGGGCTCTTATCCGTGCACTTGGCTTTACCCACATGGCAACCTGGGTAATGGATTTTTTGGGTTCCTGCTGTGACCTTCCTGTCCCTAAAGGCAAGGCAGTGGAGCTCTTGAATCCTTGAGCAGGTCCAGACCTGGCACTGCCAGGCCATGTCCCCAGGGGCCCAGGGCAGAGGGCTCAGGTTCAACACCAGCTTTGGATCTCATCCAAGGGCTGAGCAGCAGTGAGGGGAACAGAAAGGGACAATCCCAGCTTAAACAGTTCAGGAGGGTGCCTTTCAAAAAATGTTTTGGTTGAAAAAATACTCACATTCCTTCTGACCAGGTAGGAAAGGGTAAGACAGGTCTGAGATGATCATCAAATTCGTTCGCTTGGGCTTGATGGGATGCTCTCCAATTTACCCACCTACCACAGCTTAAACTCTGCTCAGGAGAGCATGCGACCCAGGCTGGCTGCATCTCCTGGGATTGTTTGAAAATATCACATAGGATGTGCACCGTGGGTGCTATGCAGCCCATTACCATTGCCAACACAGAGATTTTGGTGCAGTGGAGCTTTGGAGGAAGCCAGGAAGCATTCCATGCCTGCCTGCCTGCCAAGGATATGGCTCTGCACAGGCAATGGAGCCACATTCTGGAGAATCCCTGATCCCACAGGCTGACTGCTCAGCCAGGACTCTCCACCAAGCCTATCCTGCTGTGCCGGTAGCTGAGAGCCCCAAACTCCTCTTCCATCTCTGGGTGGGATAGAAACCACCCACCCCATTGTTCACAGCCGTCCTCTCGAAGTTTATAAATAAATCCCATTTCCCTGCTGTCTTTGTGCTTTTCCATTTTGACGCACCCTTGATTTCCTCCTGTTCCAGAGACCTTCAAACAAACAGCCCGCTTTTTTGTTGTTTGTTTGCTTCCTCCCAGCTTGTGTCTGAGCAGGCGGTGGTAGCGCCTGTGCCCGGGCGCACGTCGGGTACCAGGTGCCAGGATGTCGGGCACTGGGACAAGGTTATCTGACAGTTCCTCATAAATTACCCCATGTTGTAGGTGTGGGTGTTAATGTGCAACTTGGTGACAAAGCAGCTGGTTTTATTGTGTGTATGGCATGTGGATGCTGAGTGATCCAGGGATGGGATGAGGGAGCCTGGTGCCATCCCAAAAAAAGTCTTCCCTCTGCAGGGTGAAGCAGAGCAATCGGGCTCCTGCAAATCCAAGCACAAAGTGCATGATCCACAGGAAGTCACTGCTGCCAAGGCAGAATCACACCCCCACTGTCCTAAAAATACTGGGGTGTTCAAAACAAGGTGATTCCCCAATTAATTTTAATGGTGATACTTCATTCCTGAGCATTTTAAAGCTCACTGCTCCCTAGCAATATGTAGTCCTTTAACAGCAACTCTGACTAACAGCATATTTTGGGTAAATATTTAAGGAATACTAATATCCACTCATGATCTATGTAACTGCCCTTCTCTCTGTATCAATATTGGCGGTTGCTCATTTATCTTTTTTTTTTTTAATACATGGCTGTATTAGATATGCTCATAAATGCAGGTCTGTGCCCTGGGCCGGCACAAGGAAGGGCGTGTTTTGCTTTTTCAGCACTTGCATTGCAAGGGCAGGCTAATTTTTAACTCTCTCATTCTCATAGCATCTGTGTGAAATCTCTCTCTACTGGTCACAGCCTGGGGTGTGAGGGGGGCTGGGGAGTGCGGGGATGCTCTGAGCATTCTGGTGCTGCAGAGCCAGGGTAAGATGTAAGGGGGGGCGAGTAAAGCTTTTGCTTTTTTGTTCATTTTTTGTCTACTGCTGAAACCAAAGTCCTGAGAAACACTGAGGGCCAACATAGGTGCTATGGCAGTCCTTCTGTCTCCTAAGTTAAAAACCTGTTTTGTCTTTAATATCCAAATGGGTGATTCCCAAGCGGGAGTGGAGTTGCCATCTCCTGTATGTGTGCTCACACCACTAAGGTTAAAACATAGCAGAGAAAGAAGTCTTAAAATATCTTGACACCTGAAAATCAGGAAAAAGAAAAAAGAAAACCCAGGAAAAGGGATGTGCTGAGCTGTAAAAACACGTGGGCAGCCCTTGTGCTGGTGCATGGCAGCCCAACCCTGGTGACGTTGTGGGCACTCACGGCTACACCCCAGCTCACCACAGCACAAGTGGGTGTCTCCTGTTATTTGACATTTTCCTTCCTCCACCCGAAGGCCAAGATGACTTGCTTCACATCCCGCCTATGTCTGGAGCCACCAGCTCCAAAGGGGAGCAGAATCAGATGGCGGAGTTTCCCTGCTCCGCTGCCTTTGTGTGCAAACCAGGTTTATCTGTATTGTTTGACCAGCGCCGGCAAATTACACCCTGCCCAATGCGTCGTTAGGGAGAGGCAATTAAATACCAACCCAACGAGTATTGCGGCCACTGTGACTGGGGAGAAACAGCTGCAATCTGCATGGCAGCTGGGAGAGACGGGTGGAAAACATCAACCTTTTTATTTATGTCTTTGCTCTACCCTCTGCCGTGTCTGGCTGCCCGGCTTGGTGAAACCTGCGCAGGGCAGGATTTGGCACGGGGCAGGCAGGGATGACGCCTGGATCCAGTGACTTTTCACTGGTTTCACTTCAGTCCAAGCAGCTGGCAATGCCCACCCCGTATGGTGCCGGGTCAGCTCAGCAGCAGCCACAGGACACTTTGCTTTTGCCCTGCAGAACCTTTCTCCGGGTGCTTTCCAGCTGTTGCAGCCCTGTGGGCTGTTCTCCTTGCCAGCAGTGCCAGATGGCCACATCCAGTACACCCCTTGTAGGACTTAGAGCTTCAGCTTGAATGCTCACTAAATCAACCCTGGTTTTCTATGGCATCTTCTTCAGTGCCTTTGCGTCTGAGCTCCTGGCACCAAGTTTCTGTCAGTACCATCCCACCAGCAGTCTCCTGTGCTGTCCCCAGGTGAGATTTGCTGTCCCCATCCTGCATCACCTGCCACGATGCACAGCAAATTCACATCTCCATCCTTCAGCCTTCAATGCTGAATCACCCCAAGTGTTTTGAAGACCACAAATCCTGTTGCTAATCCCAGGCACTCCAATATATCATTTCTTCCCCACAGATGCTGTGAGCACTCCAAAGGATGGGGCCATCTTGCTGTGGGCTGGAGTGTTTTCTCACTGTTATACAAATAAGCAGGCATAGGTTTGACCCAGGGCCTCTGGGATTGGCTTCCTGAAGGTGCTGAGAGCATTTCTGTGTAGATTTAGAGGGGTACCTTTGTAAACAGCATCTTTAAGCATCATTGAAGTGATGCTCATGGCGAAGCGGTCTAGCGGTTGGAGCAGACGACACAAAAATGAGCATTGGAGTCTGAGCGCAGCCAAGGATTTAAACTGACTGTGTGGACAGTGATCTGCCACAGAGTTCAGCCAGCTGAAATGTAGATCAGGTAATTGATGCTCCTCTCTGGCACCAGTTTTCTGATAGTCAACACTCACAGGTTTGTGGAGGGTTTTGTGAGCCCTGAACAAAGGGTGCCCAAGGGATTTCCAGGAAGGGGAATACTCACGGCAGGGCAGCACATCAGTAACATAGAGCAAACATGTCCTGCCAAAGCCATTGCCCACAATCAGCTGCTAATTTAAGCAAGGGTGTTCTGCCAGGTTGGCCCTATCAGGAACCCACTCCTCTGCTCTGCACTTTGGTTTAGGGGCATTTTATTTGGTTTCACTCTGCAAGCTGTTTGCTCTTTGGGGTATCCTACAGCATCCAGGGTCCTGAGGAAACAACAGTCACAGTCCTGGAGAGGAAGGACATGGAGTTAAAAGTGCAAATTTCTCTTTACTACCAGAGATTTTTCTAGGCCAGGAAATGCAACAGATCAAACCTCTTCTTCACATAGGTATCTGACAGGACCAAGAGAGTCATCATCAGTGGAACCAGAGCAGGTGAGGATTAATAAATGAGCTACAAAGTGGGTAATGCACTGGCCAAGGGAAGCAGAAAGGCTGGTGGTGTCAGCCCCACTCAACAGAGCCGGGACTTGCACAAAAGGGAAGCCAGAACCAGCAGCAGGGGGTTTTGCTGTGACATGTATTGGCTTATGATTGGCATAAGATGCACGGATCTCAGTTGATTGGAAAGGAATCTGAAGTCATCCACGTGGCGTGGCTGTGGGCAGCAAACCAGGGCCAGGGTGCTGAGACTTGCCCATGGTGCTGGTGCAACAATCACCCACGGCTGGGACAAAAGCAGAGGATGCCAGGCAGGATCAGCCTGGGAGGATGCATGATCCTTCTCCTTAGTTAGAAAAAGAGGAGAAAACTGTAGGGAAATCCTGGGGAGAGAAAAGAGCTTTTAAACCACAGATAATGTTGGCAGATGAACAAATGGGTATTAACTGGTGGGGGCTGCCGGGAGACAGGGAAATTTGTGAAGGGGATTATATGACGCGGCTGCTCAGAATAGTTGGACTAAATGACCCAGCAGATCCCCTCTGGTTTCATCCTCCCCTTATGACACCACATGCTTGGAGTAGCAGCAGTGCCAGTCTTCATATTTGAATATTAGGATGTCAAGCAAGTAAAGATGAGCAAAACTGCATCCAAACACTACTGTGCTTTTTCACTTCTTGGGATGTACCAGGAAACCTTCCTGCATCAGCTCCTGTGGTCAAAACCTGCTTGCCAGTGGCCTGCAGAGGCACAGCGAGCCGTGCTGCAGGCCGCAGAGGTGTTGGAGGGAGATGCTTGTGAGAAATGAAGGAAATCATTAGGCAACCGTAATTATGCTGCGAGACTCCTGAGCTGTCTCTCGATGCATTGTGACCACACTGCCGGTGACTGCTGGCACTGGCTGGTCTCAAGGTTCCTCCTGAAGCAGAGCATCTCCTGGGAAGTGCTGTCCCTCCAAGTCTTGTACTCTCTTGCCCAGCTGTTGTCCATGATTGCACCGCAGCTGGGGGCTGCTTTCTACTTTCCCCTGCCCATTGTGGCACGGCATTAGGGCCAAGAGCAGAGTCCTTGTACCCCTCCAGCCTCCAAATCCACCCCAGCAGCCTGTGCCCATCAGGCTCCTGCAGTCTTCCCCTGAGCACTGACATCTTCTCCTGCCTGCAGGTGAGCAGTAACTCCAGGTCTGGGCATGGTCCCTTTAGCACATGATACTTTTTTCAAAATCTAATAAACATTCAAAATTAAACCTTTATTCAGCCTTTTATTGAGAATAACCAGCAAGCCCCTTTGAAGGGAAGAATGTAATTTTTCACTATCATTTTGTTGCTGCCATTGCTGGAGTTAACTATCAGCTGTGCCCTGATGGATTTCTTCACCTTAAGACCAGCCACAGCTACTGCAAAGCCCAAGTTAACCCCGAAACCCAAGAAAACTAATTTGACTCTGTGAACAACTGGATCTCCTCTTTGTAGAGACTGTGCAGTAAATCCAAGCTCCAAAAGCTTTGGCAAAGCAGAAATAAGCTGTTGCTGAAGGGACAGTCTGGGGAGGCCAAAACTGAGCCCCTAGCTCTCCAAACCCCTGGGCATCATCTCTGTGTGCTCCATCATCTTGCAGGAGAATGGCTGGAAACCTCCCAGGATACTTCTCCTTACAAAGCCACTGCCTTTCTTTTCTTCTAGGCTTTATTTTCTGCAGCCAGCTTGCCAACACATGAGGCCCAGGGCGAGTGAAAGGGAAAAATGAGGCACCTGAGCAGGTTCAATTTGTGCACAGCCCCAGAGATGCCTGGTTTCATAGCTGTCAGCATCTCGGGAAGACGGTCCTGAATGGATGCATCAAAACACAGGAGGATCAGGAGGTTGCTTGCTGTGAAATCAGTTAAAAGGCCAGCTGGGTGGAGGGACACAAGGTATTCAGAAGTGAGAAGAGGCTCAAAAACTTGGGAGGTGTGGGATTCGCTTTCCCTGCTCTTCCCCCAGTGTACCCGGTTGGGCTTGTCCTTAATGGCCACTTGGCCCTGGCTCAGAAAGCACAAATCCCAGCAGTGTTTTGGATGGCAATGTGTTGGATGTCAGAGACACCAAGTTTAACACAAAAACTCAAAGCCAGAGCATGCAAAATTGCACACTGAAAATACTACAAGATCCTCCTGCCTGAAGCAATGTCAAATGACCTTCTCTTGATCTGTCAGCCCAGCCCAGACTCAAGGATCAATTGGTGTATTCCTAGGAGTGGTGTAAAGTTTTCAGTTGAACAGATGGAGAACTAGATCCTTCACTTGGCCTTTCCACCCTTGAGCCTTTCGCCATTTACGTTCTCCCACCCACCTCGGCAGGTCCCATCCACACCTTACAGAGCCACCCAGACCCACCAGGAATATTCAGCAGTGAATCCACCCACCCAGAGATGTGCTTTTTTCTGCTGGCACAAGCCAATTTCAGACCATATGTCTGCTTTCCCTTAAGGGTGGGCAAGAGAAATTCTTTATTATTTTTATATCAGTTCTGCGTGGCAACTCCTGTGAAAGGCCAAATATGAACAGTGGAGAGCTAGTAGGAGCTGAGAAGAGCTCGTGCCAGCTCCCAGCCTCCAAGATAGAAAACCTACAATTGCAAAGATGGAAAGTGGAGAGGGTAATTAGGAGGCTGGAGGGGGGAATAAAAACAATGGTTATTGTAAATGCAGAGGTCATAGCTCAGCTTTGCCTCATGAATGCCAGAGAAGATCAGGGGTCACCCACAGAGAGCTTGTAAGGAGGGATTCCAAAGGAAAGCTAGTAGAAGCTTTAGAGGTACTAGAAGGATGAAAATGTAAATAACAGCATCAAAAACGGATCTGAGATAAGTGGTATGGCTGGGCAAGGCAGGAGCAGGCAAGAGGGAACATCAACACTCTTTCTAGCACGCACCAGGCAGAGACACCCACTGAGACCACAGCGCTTCCCTGAGACCCAGCAAAGGGCCATCTGGTCTGCTCAAGACCCTGAGGACCCACCTAATGTGTGAGAGCTGCTGGAGCAGTCACTCAAAACACTGAAAAGGGCTGTTCTCCTGGGGCACCTCTAAGCTATTCTGATCTCTTTTTTAATTTGGGGAGCAACTGGGAAGTGAGAGGTCTTTGTAATGATGGGTTCGTAACAGGGCTGGATGCATCTCCCCACTCTGGGTCTGGCCAAGTGCGACTCAGGCTCCAACAGCATCCCTAAGGAGACACAGCCCTTGGCTGCGAACATCTACCTGCCCCACACAGAAGAATGTGTGGCTCTGCTGCAAATCATAGTTCCATGTCACACCTCAGGACGAGGGACAACAGCAAGTGGCATCTGAGGGCCCAGCAGGAAAGCCTGTAGCCAGTGCTGGAGAGAGCTACATTTAGTAGTTATTGACTAGTGAAAGATGAAATGCAAGATTTCACTGACCTCTGTGCAGCAGCAGCTTCTTGGCTGAGGTCTGAGTTCATAAACTTCCTGGGTCCAACAGCAAGATCGAGCCTTTAGGAGTCACCCAGGATCCATCAAAGATCTGCTCCCCCTCGAGGGTACAGCTGCTCCAGACCAGCTCTAGCCATCACAACCACAACAACTGTGTCCATAAAAAAAGAAGAAAAAAGAAAAAGTGATAGCCCTCCAAACAATTATTTAATATCTTGATATCACTCTTGTGCAGCAAGAAATGCCTGGCCTTGGCAGACAGGCAGTGCAACTAATATTTGGGAAATGGGTTCATCCTTCCAAAAGGACAGCAGCAAAATTTAAAGCCAGATGAAATTTTACGAAAGGATTACAATGGGAGTGAGAGCAGGTGCTTCCAGGAGCCTCTGCAGACCGAAACCCAGGGTTGTCCTGGCCCCCACCCTTGGAAACTCTCTGCAAACCCCGCCAGGTCTGTCCAGGGAGTGATTTACATTAGCACTGCCCCTGGAACAAACTGAACAGACACCACCTGCGATGTGGGGAAACAGCTGCTGTGTGTGATACCACCGAAACAAGGTCAAAATACTCCCACCAAAGGAGACTTACCATTTGCTCTCAGAGCAGTAGCTCTGTCTTCCACTGCTCAGCCCAACAAAAGCACAACACGCACACACAAGGTGATTCCCACATCAGAGGGAATGCAACTCCCTCTCTAACCCTTGGGTTTCTCATGACAACCCACACCACTGAGCAGCTTTGCACCTAAATCTGCACCTTCCTTTGTTATGGAGCACTGCAAAATAAAAGCACTCCAGCAATTTTACCTTTTACCTGGCCCAATCCCCACATGATAGGGCGGACATTTTTCGCACTTCCACAAGTGTGACTTTGGCAATAGCACTGTGGGCACCCAACCTCTGCTCCCCTGGGCCACGCTGCCACGCTGTACCAAGGGCAGCAGGTGGCCACAGGCTGCTGATAAGAGGTTCAGGGATCTCCCACGTGGTGAGTGATGCTTTGGCCATGTGCCTGGGAAGCAGGGGCCTTGCTGACAATGTGGGTGATGGGGCTGTGCCAGTGGCTCAGCCCCTCCCACCACATCTCCATGGGCCCACGGAGCTGCACTTGGTCCCTCCGCTTCAGTCCAAGAAGCAGCTTCAGCATCACCTTCCAGAGAAAAAACTGACAGTGTGACTTCAGGTGAGCTCAAAGGTTGAACAAGGTAAAAGAGAAGGCAAATAGAGAGAGTGTACCCTTAACTGGCTGTATTTAGAAGACTGGAGTGGATGAGGGTGCTGGACCATGGCTGCTGGATGTGTGGAGCTGCAAAACCTCCACCCTTATTGCTCCTTCTGCGCTGTCTCTCCAATCTGTCTGTGTGCTTTCCCCTGCCCACTTCTTTTTTTCCCCCACAGTCCATATGCCCTAAAGCCCCCCATTTCTTTTGAGCCAGTTCCCTTGGAATTTCTGCCCTTGGACTATTCCCTTGGAAATGCTGGTATCTGATGTTTTAATGGAAGTGTTCGCCTGTGCATGCTTGTAAATCAGGAATTGTGTCTTTAACTCAGCTAGTTCATGGAGTTACTAAAAGCCAAGAACTTTTTTTAGTCCTTCACTTGCCTGGACGTTCCTTATGGCTCAACCTTCACCACTGCTCTGGTCAGCCCTTGCTTTTCCAGCTGAAATCCTGCTCTTGTGGATGGCCAGTGGCCTGTGGGTGCTGAGCACACTCCAGCCCGGCAGCAGAGTGCTGACCTACCCTGCTCCCAGCACACCAGGCTCTGCCCTCTCTCCACTCTTCTCCAGGTCACAACTGAATCCAGCTGATGCTTGCGTCCTTCCCCAGCCTCATCCGCCCATTTCAGGGTGCCAAATGCAGGGATGGGACAAGCTGTGGCACTGTAGATGTGGCAGCAGCCATGTGGTGCTGCCGGCATGGAGGTGCCATATGGCCACAGGAGAGGCTGGGTTGAGCTGCACGAGAGCTGGCCCAGCCCCGGCACATGCTGTGGAAAGGGCACGTGACTGATGAAATCCTGCAGCCATGCTTCCCAAAAATAGCCTGCTGGCCCCCAGCAATTGGGAGCCAGAGGGACTTCATTGCACGCGTTTCAGTCTAGGGCATCATTCCCTCTCAGATGATTCAGGTCCCCATGACATTGCAGGCTCCATGTACCAATTAACACTTACTAATACAGCATTTTTAAACGACACTGCAACCTCTCTTCTTCCCTCCAGCCAGTGCTGGTCCCTGGGAGGCCGGTGAGCCCAGCAAAGGCCATAGAGCCCCATGACAGCCAGGCATAAGCAGGTCCCCACGCCCCAGCACATCTCTGGGGTGATGCTTCACCCTGGCCACTCCCACAGGGCTCCTCAATGGATCCAGACCAACCTGACCTGCCAGGCAGGAGCAGGGTTTCCTGCTGCCAGTGTAGCACCGTGGCTCAGGTGTTGCCACCACAGATGGAAGGGGAGCCAGTAGGGTGTTTCTGGTCACTTGCTGCCAGCCTGCTGGCAGTGGGGTCCACTCCTACCACCCCAAAATTCATGGACCTTAGATGGCAAATGGGTTGTGGAAGTACAAATCCTTGCCCTCCTCTTCAGTCTGGATCAGGTCCTGTGCTCTTTCCCCAGGGAGCAGGTGCCCTCTCTCACCTGCCTGACTGCGAAACAAGGGGAAAACAAGGATATGCCCCAGCAAGTGTGCCCAGCCCTGACCCCAGGTCTGCAAGGACGGACATGGGAGTGAGGGGGAGGCTGGTGCATCCCTTGCCCGCTCTCCAACTTTGATTTGCTTTGGGGAAAAGTATTTTATTAATTGCTTTTGGAGTCCGAACCTCGAGCGGGCTTTCAGTGAGGCAGGGCTCAATAGACGAGGAGTAATTTGACATTAAACCGCTGGTGCTTCAAGCCGAGCGGCCCCTTCGGAGCTGGGGACTGTGCCTGCAGCGCTGCCCCATCGCCCCCAGGGCTGGGCGCAGCACCAGGGTCACGCCGGGTCCCTCAGCAGGGACGGACCCTCGGGCGGCGGCGGGAGGTGACACGGGGTGACGCGGGGCAGGCAGGGCAGGGCTGGCTGTGCCGCTGCGTCCCTGGGCGCGGGTGCAGCGGGACCCCCACCCGCTACCCCGCC
>VWZF01006236.1:2072998-2142839 GCA_013396755.1 Sclerurus mexicanus | reverse complement strand
GGCAGGGCAGGGCAGGGCTGGCCTCCAGCTCCGCGGGCGCGGACGGCGGGGTGCGCGGAGCCTGCGGCTTCCCCTGCGGANTCGTGTCCCTCCGCTTTCGCTGTTGCTCTTTGTCTTAGGCTTTATTTTGATTGTTATTTTTAAATTTTCTACTTGTTTATTAGTTCAGTTTTGATTTTTTGTTTTTCCTCTGCCCTCCCCGGTTTTATATTTGCGTGGCGTTTTTTCCCCTTTCTTTTCCTCCTCTTCGCCGAGCGCGTGCCGCGTTTTCTTTCCCGTTTAAGTTTACAAAGGGATCAGCGAGTGGCTCACCGCGCGTCTCCATCGCTCCATCGCCCCCCCTCGCCGCACATCCCCTATGGCAGCTATAGGTCCCGTGCAGGTGACATATAGGGCGCCCTTGTTCTGCGGGAACAGCTGTGTGCACGCAGGCTTCCAGGGAAAAGGGATCCCACTGCGGAGAGGCTGCTCTGCCGCTAAAGCCGCAGCCGAAAGCCCTTGTTCTTTGCCCGCCCAGAACAAATACAGACTGCTTTTCTGTTTTTGAAAGTTGAATTAATATCGGGGCGGGATGTTTTTCTTCTTACGTGCTCATTATTGTTTCGTAATGAATCTGCAAAGCCAAGCGTCTGAGGAGCTGAGCTGCACCGCGGCCAGCAGCTGCGAGCAGCAAAATGAGAGGAGGCACCAGCAAGAATTGGGTTTGCGTGTGAAAACAGCAGTACCCCTGCTTAGGAAATCGAGCCTGAGACCACTCGTTTGGGGCTGTTTTTTTTCTCAGCGAGCGCTCTCGTTGTAAAGGCGAACTGTCGAAATCATGGGGTTTCTTTCAGGGGAAGGGAGGATAGAATTTTTCTTGCCATTGAGATGGATAGTA
Organism: Sclerurus mexicanus; assembly: GCA_013396755.1. Lineage (NCBI taxonomy): Eukaryota > Metazoa > Chordata > Aves > Passeriformes > Furnariidae > Sclerurus > Sclerurus mexicanus. The sequence goes on along the minus strand of VWZF01006236.1, from coordinate 2,141,962 downwards.
TCTGGTCTTTTATACGCTCCATTTAAAAATGCATCATCCTGTGCCGTTTCTTTTTTTGAACTGGAAAATGAGCAGGACAGCAGGATACGGCATTTTTTATTGCTAGATTTTGAAAAGAGGTGTTTGCATCCAAACAACTCCATTCCCAAGCACTTGTTTTCACTGAAGCTTTTACTAGTAATCATCATGGTCATAATACTGAAAATCATCACTTTTATTAAGCAATTCTGCAAAACCTTTCAGTATTTTAATTTGCAACCAGGACATTTTAGGTTGAATAGTCCCATTTAGCCAAAGGTTCAGCAATTGAACGTGCTGTTCAGAACGTGACCATCATAAACCAGGCAGCTTTTACGAGTTGCTCCCAAACAAAGAAAAATGCTGCTGGGATTGGAAAACAATCTCTGAGCGTTACTGGCCCTATCTAAACTAAGGAACAGCTGCAGAAGCAGGAGGGTTATATCCAAACGTATGTATGTCGCCTTACTGGGAAGAGATTTGCATGTAGAGCCCAGGTTATTGCACCAAGAGAATGCTGTGCCCTTTCGTCTGCGAGTGCAGGAGTGATTGCTCAGTGCACCCCATGCTGGCAGCCTGGTAGAGACCTTGGCAATGGCTGGTCACTCCTCATTACAGCCTCTGACCTAGCAATTAGCAATAACAGGGGAGGCCAGCTCAAAAAAGTTTGGTGATGGCGACTGCCAAACTCGGTTGCAGTCAGACTTGGTGCTCACCTGCTTCCTGCAGGATGCCCAGGTCATTTAACCACGGTGTTACGCAGGGCGTAATGAGCTATTTTGGTGTTACTCCCATCAGGAAGGTGGCTGAGTCACAGCCCTGTTGTGCCAGGTGCTCTACACGCAGGGGAGTGACAGTGCCCTGCCCCAAGGAAATGCAGTCTTAAAAATACAGAGGTGACAAGTAGGTGTTTTTTTCCTCCTAGCTGGGATGAGTATCAGGGATGGAGCTGGGTGAAGCACCAGGATGCTGGTTGGGATCAGTATCACAGCTGTATGAAAGCTGAAAAGCTTTGGTAGCCAAAGGAAAGAACTTAAGGAAGGGTTGTTACTACTGGGTGAGTTCAAGAGGTTTTCCTTTTAGTCTAATAAACTTCACTCCATGTCCTCATTCGTTCTTCCAGGCCTTTGATGGCTGTGCCAGGTTATTCACCTTCTCAAAACACTGTCCCCAGCAGGAGTGGGGCAACTCTTTCATAGAGGGGTCCACTGAGAAACAGACACAACCTTGTCTCCTGTGGATCCAAACCTTTGGATATCCCAGAGTGTGCATGTTACACCTTCTGGTGGCAGAGGAGCAGCTACAAGGCCCTTTTCAGCCTCCAAAACACAGCAGTTTCCCACCTCTATTTGCAGGTCAGTAGTGCAAGGCAGGCAGTGGAGACTTCCATGTCTAGGGCAAGACTTTCAGATATGGCAGATATTTCTTGCAACCTTGATGCCCAGGGAGAAATAAAGAGATGATTATGATTTTTTTTTACATTTATGGATCCCACATCCCATCATCGTGGCCATGAATAATAGTAGAAGGACTATGGGTTGTCTGGATGGTGTGGAAACAGAACTGCAGGGCAGAGGGCCATGGAGCAGGGTGGGATGTACCGTTAGGGCTATGACAGGGGGAGACTGCTTCAGGAGTGGCCTTTCAGCACCACCAGCGAAATCATCCTTGTAATATTCGCTTACCTTTTAAAAAAATAGGAATAAAAATTACCTGTATTAACAGTACAGTGACAGGGAAGGTTAGAGTTATTAGACTGCTTGGGTAAACTGGGGTATTTTAGCTACTGAAATATAGCTGACTTATTTTTCCAGTTGAGCCTCTGGAAATGAGTAACAGTGCTGCCTGCCTGCTTTCTGCAGTTCTCATGGTGAGACCACAAAACCAATCCCAACACACCTTGCTGGCTGACATGTACAGGTTTCCAAATGACCTGCTTCTAGAAATTTAAGCTTGGTATCTAAGGAATAGAAACGTCACATGAAAAAAATTCCAGTGGCGGTTTTCAGAAATGAAAATTGTTCTCAGGGCAGCTCTGTAACCTCTGCAAATGCCACTTCATGAATAAGCGTGGCTGGAAATGTAGCAGCTGAAATGCTGGAGTTTGGAAGATGTTTTTAGAGGGACCTGGAGTAAACTCAGCTGAAGTTTAGTACGTGCCAAGCCTCCCCTTTGTGTGCATGGACTCACGTTTTTGTCAATAGGAGTTGCGTAAACACATGATGAATCCTTCGGATGTGATGACTTATCTGTAATAGACATGGTGTGTAATACATACTGATCTCACTACAGATACAGACCTGTGTTGCCATATCCTCTTCCAAAAGCATGAAGGCAATCAAGTCACTGCAACAGGGGTGACAGGTTCATGAGTCTAATAGAGATGTGCACGCATGGGACAGTAAACTTTGGCCCCTCACAGGAGACAGCTAGGTCTTCTTCAAGTGCTGGCTATGTTTATTGATCTTCTGACCAGGAATAACAAATGGGTGACCTCAGATTTGTCCTTTGCTCCTGAATAATTCCCTCTGAAGTAGAGGAAAACTGAACCTCGAGGGTGAGACAACAGTATCTTCATCATGTGGCTTCATCCATTGTTTGTGTGCTGTTTAGGGTCTTTTTTTGCCAAGCCAAAGCAATATCAGAAACCTCTAATTAGTGGAGGGCAGGAGCTGAGACTGCCTTCAGTCTGTGTGCAGAGCTCCCATTGAATCAATGAGAGCTAAACACGTGGCTCAAGGTCAGTGTAGATGATCTTGGATCTTATGGTGATATATATGTAGCCCCCTTATTTATATATTTTTCATCCAGCTCACAATAAACCCCTTTCGTGCCTCCTGGTTCATGACCTGGCCACAGTGATTCATATGTTAGCCACTTCCAGGTTAGGTTATTTTGACTCACGCTGTTTGGACCTCAGCATAAAATTCAGAAGGAAGCCACAGCAGGAGAAATGATAGGGCAGAGGTAAAACCATGGGACTGTGCCAGAAGCACTGCTGAGAACTGATCATATCCCTTGTCAGCAGAGCATCCCAAGAGCCAGCAGAGAAGCACCTTCTGCTGTTGGCTGAAGAACCCTACCTTCTTATTTAGTTGAAGGACCTCATACTGTGTATGGTATATTTTTTTCTTATGGAAAGTCCTCTTAATTTTGAAGCTGGATCAGTTAAGTGACTGAATCTAAGTCACAGAGTGAGTCACTGACAGTATAAATCAGGGCACAGCACAAGTCTGGGGCACAGAGCAACATGTCTCCTGGAGAGAAGGAGCCAGTAGCCCAAAGGGCCAGTAGACCTGTGGCTTTTACTTTATTGATTGGCAGAGCTTGGTCTTTGAATCACAGTGAGAAATACAGCATGCACTTTATTCCTGTTCAAACTCTTGGATATCCAGGTGGTTTGGTTCTGAGCAATGGTGGATGGGTTCCAAATAGCAGTGGGAGTGCTGAAAGGGATTATCTGGTGCCTTATGAAAGAATAAAGCTCCAGGATGACAAATGAGGCCATATCCTACAAGCAGTGTGGGGTCCTTAGTGAAGGTATTGCAAGCCTTGGAAAGGTTTTGAGTAGGTAGGACTTGGAATGTTCTCCAGTCCACTGGTGCAAGTCCTCCAGTGCTAAGCTACTACAGTCATAAGTACAAGAATAGAGACCTGGTTGTTAACACTGTGCTGGTAGGTGGGATATTCAGACGATGTTCCCCTCACTAGAGAAGCAGGAGTTTTATGGATTTGCTGTCCCCAGAAATTTTGGGAATCAGTGAATCTTTGCACTCTTTGAGAGCACCCTCCTACTGGGGATCTCTGTCTATGCCTTGATTGCAGGAGTGTTAGGTTTCAAGGCTTTGAAAACAATAGTAAGGTTTTGAAAGATTTGTGTGAAGGTGGGTAAAGGAAGCTCTTACAATTGTTGCCATCTTTATGTACCTCCAAGGGGGTGCAAAGAATTGGGGATAGGAGAATTATAGCAAAAGGCAAAGAAGGGATGGAAAACAAGGCAGTTTAGCCAGAGGGATTGCCCTTACTGAAAATAACTTCCACGTTGCAAAGCATTGTGTTATTTCTAAGCTTTGTGTTCAAAGCAGAGGGTTGGGCATCTTGATTTGTGAGACGTGTTCCTGTTCTACCTCTGGCTTCGGGTGTGTCTTCATGTGAGCAATTATGCTGCTTATACCTCAGTTTCCCTTCCTGCAGAGTGGAAAGAAAATAGCTAAAATCATTTCAGTTTTGAGCAGCCCGAAACATTACTTTCTGGAAAGCTCTTAGAAAATTTCCCTGATGGAAGATGCTGTTTAATGCAAGTGATGATGATGTTGGTAAAAAACAGATCACATCTGTTGTACTTGATGAAAATAGTACAGCAGCATTTCAGATGTAAATATTAATTGATTTCTGCACTGCAGATTTCTTCTTGGATATTTAAATTATTGCTAAGGAGGAGGGAAAGGCTATCAGGGAGATTAACAAATCCATTATTAAGGCTGGAAATGGAGGGTTGCCGAAGTGCCATTTAATAAAATGTAAAAAGCCCCTTTCTAAAGGGCGAAGCAGCAGAACACACAATGAAAGTGAATCACAGCTGCCAGAAGGGATGCCAAGCAGCAAGCACTTATAATCAGAAAACTGTACTTACAGATCATTCAGAGCCACTAAATTAAATGATCTCATTTTCCCCTAAAACACTCTTCCCTTAGCCCCTCCTCATTGTTGCCCATGGATTGCTCAACCACATCTAAAATCTGACTTTGGGGGCTTTTTGGTCAGTAGTTGAATAGCATTGGGCCTCTTCATGCTATTCACTTTCCACCCACTTTTGTTTCTGTCACATACAACTCTGGCATTTTGCAGGCTGACCTGCCCACACGAGCACTTGGGATGGCAACTGAAAGATTTTGCAGATCTGCTGTGGCTCCACGGTTTGTTTGCCTCCTCTTCAGAGCTCCTTCTTTGGGAAGATGTCCCACGGTTTATTCTCAAATTTGTCTTTGTTTCACACAGATTTTTTTTTTAATTGTACATTGTTTACTTCAGAAACAAAGACTTGGAAGCTGAGCTGAAGTGTAAATGCAAGAGCTGATCCTGCATCATTTCATGCAGAACTGATCCTGCTCTTGCTTCATTCCAGGGCTGTTTTAATTCACCATGTGTATCAGGGTCCCCCTCCTTCACACTCTCTTATTTTGTATATAGAACTTTGCCTTCATGAGGCTGACACTTTGATAAGCTTCTAACCTACTCCTACATTTTCCAGCCATGGCTTTCCCTGTTTAATCCCTGAAGTGGCATTACATGTCTCTGAATGTACCATCAGAAAAGCTAGTGGCAGTGGATGCTGACAACAACCTGTTTTGCAGTGATTTCTGGGGCTTCATCCTGAGTTTGGGGGATGGAAATTGTGGTTTGGGGTTTTTTTAAATGTTTAGTATTGCTAATCTGGAGAGGCAAATGGCTCCCTGGTTTTGGAGGCAGGTTAGAGGAAGCAGTTAGAGCCAAGAAATGCTCTTGTGCTAACCTCACTGTTGCAGAGAGGTCTGTCCACCTGTGTCCTTTTCCCTAGTCCAAGATCACGTAAGTAGTCCCAGAGACTGCTCAAATTTGGAATTTTTCATGTGCTTTTAACAATCTGTTCTATGAACAGTTTCCAGTGCAGAAACAAGAGGTGGGGAGAGGCAGTACTTCATTTCCTGAGTTCTTCCCCAGACGAAAGCCAGTCTTTACACGTGCTGTGGTCTGGCTGGGTGTAGGTACATTAATGGAGGCTGTGCTGTCCCAGCGAGGGCTGGGCTGGCTTTCCCACCATGCAGAAGAGGGAGGTATGTCCCTAGAGGTGTCCCAGCTTCCTTTATTCTTTAACTATCCCATCTTAAGAGAAACAAAACAAATCAACCCCTAGAGATTTGGAGATGAAAAGGTCTGTGTAAGAACCGAATAGTGGTATTATTTTTACCTCCATCAGCTGCAAGCCTGCAGTTTTCTGAGGAAACCTCAGAAATGGTGAATCAGCGAAATGTGTTTAAAGAAAAGTTAGCTACCCTGAATCCACTTTTTTCAGGCCTTCTCAGGTTGAATGCTGCCAACTTTTGCAACTTCACCCCAAGTCTCCCGATACTTTGTGCTCTGCCTAAAGCCCTTGCTACCAGACACACACCATTAATTGAGAATCTCCACTTTTCTGATTTTTTTCCAAGGTATTTCTCCATTTCCCATTCTGATGGAGGAGTGCTTGCAAATGTAACCAGTCACGGCTTAAAGGTTCAGCCCCATGAAAATAACCCCAGTTAGAACTACAGAACAGTCTTTGGAGGGTTACTAAGTCAGAATCAGTTTGAGATTTGGAGTTTTACTGTGAATGTGCTGATTCTGATTTTGAATGTTTTCTGAGCATGTCCTTTTTGAGTTAGTTAAATATTTTAGAAACCAGTATCATGAAATTAAATGTTAACAGGTTAACAGGTTTTTAACCTCAATTCCAGCTAATGTTGAAGTTGGTAAAATTCAGAGTCACAGAAGTAATCTGAGGGTTCGTACCTGTATGAAAATCAGGATGTGAATACGTGATTAAAATGCTGAAAAGAGTGATCATACTGGAAAGTGCAAGTGTGACAGAATTCATTAAAATGTTGAGATGGTCACTGCTGTTACTTGTTATTGTGCTGCTTCAAGTAGAGTGATGCTGCTGTCTGTGGTATCTCTTGTCTGTGCTCTCAAAGGGATGTGTTCACATTGAAAAATAGGTCTTGCTCCTCAGCCTCCCATCACAAACACTGTTTCAGCTGCTCCAGGCAGGAATTCCTTGAGCCTGGCACCTTCTCTTTAGTTACATCTCCACAGGTGAGATGTGGAAAGCTCCCACCCTGTTGGCTGTGTGTGCTGCTGGTGCACCGGGGACTGTGAGCTGGCAGAGAGCAAGGGAGGGAGGACAGGGCACAGCACCACCTCCTCAGGGCTTGGTTGGGCATGGAGCCATCTCCTGGGGAGCTGTGCCCAGTTCTGGGGGCCTGGGTGGGCATGGAGCCATCGCCTGGAGAGCTGTGCCCAGTTTTGGGCTCCTCAGTACAAGGAGACCCGGAGCTCCTGGAGCAGCTCCAGGACAGGACTACAGAGCTGATCAAGGCACTGGAGCATCTCTCTTATGAGGAAAGGCTGAGAGAGCTGGGCCTGCTCAGCCTCCAGAAGAGGGGATTGGAAAGGGACCTCATCCATCTATGTATGGGAGGATGTGATGAGAATGGAGCTGGACTGTTCTCGGTGGAGCTGAGCAATAGGACAAGAGGCAGCCAGGGGAAACTGAAGCACAGGAAGTTCCACCTGAACATGAGNCGGGTCGGGTCGGGTCGCTGCCCCGCGCGTGTTCCCTTCGCCGCCCCCCGCCCGGGACGCCGTGACGAGGCCCGGGCGCGGGGCAGGGCCGGCGGCCCCCGGCCATGGAGCAGGTGCAGATGATCAACATCCAGCGGCTGCTGGAGGCGGCCGAGTATCTGGAGCGGAGGGAGAGAGGTAATGGGGGCGAGGAGGAGGAGGATGGTGCGCGCTGNAATGGAGCTGGACTGTTCTCGGTGGAGCTGAGCAATAGGACAAGAGGCAGCCAGGGGAAACTGAAGCACAGGAAGTTCCACCTGAACATGAGGAAGAACTTCTTTACTGTGTGGGTGACTGCGCACTGGAACAGGCTGCCCAGAGAGGTTATGGAGCCTCCCTCACTGGGGATATTCCAGAGCCGCCTGGATGCACTCCTGTGCCATGTGCTCTGGGATAACCTTGCTGGAGCAGGGCGCTTGGACCAGATGCCCCAGGGCGGCCCCGTCCAGCCTGGGCCTCTCTGTGACCCCCTGACCTGGGGCCACCCCCGGCAGCCCCCGCTGGGCGCCGGGCGGGCACACACCGCTGTCCCGGGCGGGCCCTGTGTCGGCGCTGCCGGGGCTGCGTTTGCCGGGACTGCATTTCCCGGCGNCCAGTGACCCGGAGAAGGGATGAGAGCCAGTGCTGGCGGGAGGCACGGTGGCAAATGCCCAGCAGGGAAGGGCTGGGTGAGGGAGAGGGCTCACGGGTCCTCTTGGAGGTGGTGGGAGGCTTTTGCAGAGTGGGGGAGGTTGAGGTGCATGGTATTTCCGCAAAGAAAAGGGGAGATTGGCGTGGAAGTTTTCCGCTGGGTAGGAAGGATGTGGTGGGTGCCTCTGGCTCAGCAGAGACCTCGATGGCACAGTGGAATACACCTGGTTCGCCCGGTTCACATCGCTTGGGCAGGAGGAGGGAGACGGGGCACTCTCTGGAATATCATGGGGGTTTTTTTGATGTTTTCAGCGTTTGAGTGGTGGTGTCCTTTCTCCAGGCTTGGCAGAGACTTCATATTCCCCTTCCTCCCTTTTCCCCACCCCCAGCCCACTTCCCTGTGAATATATCATCAGTCATTTCCCTGAGCTGTTGTGGTTAAGGGCCTCCCCAGCTAGGCCAGTGGGTTAGTGCTGAGGCCTGCCAGCTGACTTTTTGGGGTTTTTTCCCCCTTTTTCTTTTTTTCTTTTTTTTTTTTTTTAAATGCCCTGCCTGTTGATTCTCTTGCAGAGTGCGAACATGGCTATGCCTCGACCTTCCCCTCAGTTCCAAGCCCTGGACTACAAGACCCAAAGCCCACGCGGAGGCTGAGCCGGGCAAGGAAACATAGCGGCAGTGGCGGCATTGCAAGTCTTGCCAACAGGTACAACTGGGCAGGACAGCACAGGGGCCAGGGCTGCCCGGGAGGAGGAAGCTGAAGGAGAAGGCTGGGGGCATTGGAAGGAGACTTGCCCTCTGGGGGAAAATGGGAGGAGGCTGAACACAGCGGGATTCAGAGCTGGGACACACAAGTACAGCGTCCGTTCTGGATCTGTAGTGCTGAGAGCAGAGGGGATACAGGGGAGCTGTGTCAAGTGGCACTTCCAGCTGATGCCATGCCAAGGCTCAGATGCTGCAGAGAGAGAGGGAGATCTGTCCATAGGGTCTAGGGAGGAGCTGGAGATAGCTATTTCCATTATATACAGCTGATGTCTTTCCAACCCAGAATTCGCTGCTTTTAAGGGATAGTGTGTGTGCAGCCTGGGTGCTTTGGGATTGTAATGACAGGCATGATTCGAAGCAAGGAAATGTTTTGAAATGGATCTCCTACAACAAATGGGAGAGAGGGAGATGACTGGCTGCTATGTACAATGTATTAGAAATTCAGTTCAGGAAAATGAAGCTGTCTTTCACTCTGCCTTTCAGGGCAGTGGGATTCCCCAGCTTTTGGTAGTTTGGTAATTGTAGGACTCCATGTTTTTGACACTTCTCTTTTTTTACAGTTCCATGTTTCTTGGGTTTTTTTAATCTAGAGGAGACAACAGGATTAAGCCTATCACTGGGTGCTGTGGTTGGATCTGCCTCTTCCATCTCATTCCTGTTATTTTGATTTTTATTTACTCCCTTCTGTGGAGTTGTTCAGACCTTGTTGAGACCTTCTGGGATAGGGAAACTTTAGAAATATAAAGCATGCTTTTGAAAAGGCATTTAAAAGCTTGCTTTTACTGCAGCAAGGCCTGTGCAATCCATAAAATCATGGCAGGTGGCTCAGGTGATTAAAGCTTTCTTAAGGCCACTGGGAAGAACCTGTAAAGGCCTAAGGGAAAGGTGCCTTTGCTTGCAGTGATTCTGCTTCGACAGCGTTTGATAATAAAGGTTGTTTGAAGTGATGTTAGGACACCTTGCTGTGGAGAAGATTTCTCCATCAGGATCAGCATACCTCTGTATGCTGAATGCTTGTATTTGCTTCCCTAGTTCATCCAGCCTCTCCTGGTTTCAAGATAGTTGTAGCCCTTTACTGTTTATCATGAACCAAAGTCCCCAGTCCTGGGAGTTTGTGTTGGAAAATGATGGCAAATGTGGAATTGAGGTCTGTATTTTTCCCTCTGGGTTTCCCACATACTATTTTTCCATCCCACACCTCTTTGTCTCAAAGGCCTTTGTCATGGCAACCTGCCCTTCTCCAGAGGAGGACTGGAAGCACATCCCCCTCAGGAGCTCCTTAGCACTGAATCCAGCAGCCTGTAGGCTGGAGAAGGATGCAGAGTACTCCCTGTCCCTGGGGCTGGGGTGCTCAGCAGGCCCTGCCAGCACAGAGCCCCAGGCACAGCCCTCCTGGGGCAGCTCTGTTCTGACATCAGCCCGTGGGGCCCCTGAGCCTGACAGGCTGAATATGTTGACATGGGGGGAAAGGCAACAGAGAAGCACAGAAGATACTTTCTAGTTTTATTTAAAACCTTCTTTATTCAAGGAGTACTGAGGCCAAACTGAATCTTTAGAGTGAGTGCGTTACCCAGAGTGTTGCCTGCTGTGTTTGTTTCAGCCTGAGGGAGTGACCAGTGTCAGGTCTGCTCCAGGAAGAGACCAGAGTGGGTCTTTTGGGGAGCTCAGACCTTACATGCACAGTTGGAAATGGAAGTTTCTTTTAGCACAAGTTGTAGCAGCTTGCACTTGCTGTAGGAGATGGCAGGCCTTCCAGATGGCTGAAATGCTGGAAAGTGACAACTGTGAAGTTTAGGGTGCCTCCAAATTCGCTGCAGTGTCTTTTGTGTGGTGCTGAGTATAGCATCAGCCTTGTTTAAGGAAGGCTCTGTATCATCCCTTCCTGTTAAAATCAAAGGGGCAATTCAGTAAGTTCTGCCTGGTGGAGTTGAAATGGACTTTGAATTTAATATCAAGTCCTTGATGAGGAACAAAACTTACATTTCATGTGTGGACAGGAGATTTTCTTTGATTGCTTTTGTCTCAAAATGTTTAATAATTGTAGAGAAATTATGCATTTAGATCTCATGCAGATCTTGTCATTTAACAGCCTCCTGTATAAATGTTTCTCAAGCAACCTTGGCAAAGCACTGTGGTGTTTTTTTTCTTTATTTATACATTTTACAAACTGACAAGTGTACATTGTTGCTGGTCTTTATTGAACCAAATAATTCATTATTTTGTGGTGTCAGGTGTTTACAGAGACGAGATGCTCTTTTGGTTCACAGTTTAAATCCAAGTATTCCCCTTTAGCATTTGTAGCCCAGAGATGACAGCCATTTCCTCCCAACAGGCTCTGTGCTGTCATGGCACAAACACCCAGAAACTTCTGAGGAAGAGTCAGCCCAGCTCTGGATGGCAATTGTGGAGCAAATCTTATTCTTGCAGAACTGTGATTGTCTCCCAGTCCCAGCAAAATTGTTCTTTTCTACCACAAACGGGGGTGAGCAGATAAGAGGGAAAACATTGCTTCATGATTTCTAATTCACTTGGTGCAAGTTTAAAGAAGGATGTTGTGGCTCAGGTTTTCTTTTCCTTTACTTGTCTCAGTTGTGCAACCAGCAGCATGGAGGTTGCTGCAGAGGGGTTCCACTCTGCAATCCTTATTACCTACATGCATGTGTAGTGTTTTGCATAGGCATTGGAAAGACCGAGTATTACATACTGTGAGTTAAAACCTGACCATATTTAAAAATACAGTTTTGCTTTAGTCAGGGATATTTAAGTATGGAAAATTACCCACCTGCAGAAAATACGTAGAGAATCACAATTATTGTGACCTGGCATTCATAATAACACGGGAAACTTTTTTTTTTTTTGATCCTACTTAATACATAGCTAAAAGCAAAAAACCAAGCAAATCAATTAGCCAACCCGTATTAAATTTGAATTTAATTTTGCCTCTTTTTTAATTTGCTCTTGACAGAAGTATCTTCTGGTTTTTGGAATGGGATGAAAAATAAGCAGAGATTTATTACAGCATGTAGCATCACTTATTTAATGTCAGTTTGTTCTGAAGATGTTTCTGGGACAGAAGCTGAGTTCTGAAAACTTATTAGAGAAGTTAAGTAGTCCATGCTGGGAGTACTGTTGTGTGGGTACACTGACTTGCATTCAGTGTCACTGGAAACTGCTCTTATGGACCCTACATGTGCAGTTCTAATAGACCCAGTTATTTGAAAGGTTCATTATAGTTAGTTAGGATTAGCCTGGTTTGATATGTATACATTTTGGAAAATAATTGAGAAGACTTTTTAATGAATATAAATCATTGTGCCAGCAGGAAGTAAAATAAACAGCAGGGATGCTAAATGATTTTTTTTCCCCCAAAAAATACCATCAGTTTAATGAAGTTAAGATTTATAACAAAATCTGAAATTACGTTACAATATTAGGTTGTCATTTGTATTTTGTTTTTATTTAAGACCTCAGGTATGTAGAAAAGCCTATTATTTTTTGGTCTGATCCTGGGGAAATGCCAAGCACCCTCCCAGCAGCACTAGCGGCCCTTGGCTCTCACAGGAGGCCCATGTTGTTAAGGGCACTCAAAGAATCTATTGCTCAGTTCCATGGGGGAGGGTTTGATTTCTGTCCAGTTTCTTTTTCCTTTCATTTTCCTCTCTTCCCATTATCCTCCCTTGTGTCTGAGGCCACTTCCCAAGGGCCTTTCAGACATCTACAGTCTGCTAGCAGGTTGCCTGCAGAGCTTGGGAGTCAGCTGTAATGAGTATGGTAAGGCATTTTGGACCTGGTGTCTTGAAAATCTGGGTGCCTGAGTTTCTTTGCCCTTCTGGGTATTCTGCTGATGCAGTTCTTTATTTTCTCTGTCGTTGCACTCTCCTTTGCCCCATTTGAAACTTCTCCCCTAAGCTTCTAAATCTCATCACTTGGTTGTGTGCCAAACCTTCTCTGTTGCCCTCCACTCTCATATCCTTTGAAACTGTCTTTTGAGGGTAGGTATGGGGGCTGTACTATTGAAACCTTCAGGTATTCTTGGCTTTAACCTTAATTTGCTCAGAGTGTCCCTGAGCCAGGACTGGGGGGCAGGTGGGTGGGTGTGCATGAGGTGCCTCATATGCCTTAGGCGATGGTTTCATGCGGCACAGGTTCACAAACTGAAGCACAGGTTCACAGAAGCTGAAAGGATGTGGCATGTGTAGCTGCAAGTCAACCTTGGCTGTCTGGTGCACAAGAAAGCCTGATTTACCACAACAGCAGTGCTGTGCAGCTGTACCTCACTGTGCAGGGGAAGAGGAGGGGGGTTGGTGAACACTGCACAGTTTTAATATATTATATTTCTTTTGTCAAAGGAGGTTCCCTCCCTCCACCCCCCCACTGTGCTGCTGACTGAGTACCTGGCAATTTTCAGTCCTTCCTGCAGGCTCTGGAGTTAGGACAGTGCTGTAATTAAGATTTTATTGGGGGAGAGGTTGTGCAGGTGGCTGAGTGGTTTGCCTGTCTTGTGTAAGAAATTCCTGAAAGAGCAAAATGCTGTGTCAGCTTGTATTGGTCTACTTTTCTGCACAAAGCCTCTACCCCTTTCTTCACGTCCCAGCGAACTGATCCCTGAGGCTTTTTGTTGACAGCTTTTCTCCTCCCTGGGCTCTATTGGTTGTTACTTGCATCTGGATGGTGCTTGGTTTATTTGCTTGTGAGTTGGTTGGTTGGTTGGGGTTTTTTATCCTCTTGCACTGGATCACACCTTACTCCACAGCTAGTGGGAGTTGAGTTTTGACTCGCTGTGTGTAGGTGGGTTAGAATCTGGCCCTTGTGTAATATGGTGGGGATAGAGACTGCTTTCTGCCTCAGCCTTGTAGTGCCAGGGAGCTCTATTCATGGATCAGGACTTGGCTTTGCTTCATAGAGTACAAATCCACACGTGTAAAACAGAGAATGGATGAGATTTACTGAGCTGTGTTTTGAGTTATGCTTCATTTTGATAATGTACAAACAGTGTGATTACTATCTGGAATCTTCATGCTGCTGTTGAAATTTTGTCTAGAAATACTTGGAGACAGGGTCTTGCCTCCCTTGTAGAGAGTATACATGAATACGCTAGTTAATTTTTCAAGAAAAGAAAACTGAACAAGGCTGAGCTGTTAGGAATTGTTTCTCTGTTAGAGCTGTTGAGGGAGAGTGGCCCACAGTATTGAGTATAGTTAGGTACGTGCATGACTTCTGTTTGGGAAAGCATAATGACAGTTTAAGTGTTAGACTGAGAAACTGGATTGCTGGTATGTGCACAAGAGAAAAATTACCCCATGTTTAAATCCCACCATCTTACTAGGTCTGTACTGGCATACAGGTGGTCAGAGCAAGCTGGCAGGCGGAACTGTACTCGGATAACTCCGTTTGGCCTCAGCACATCCCATCTGCCCGTTAGATGTAATTTGCCCCAGTGCAATCTGCAAGTGCAAGTCCTAGTGATGCTAGGGTTTCTGAACCTGCTGGTACTACATTGTCTCTACTGTTCTACATCAGAAACTGAGATTCTGCCACAATTTGGGAAATAAAAAAAATACCCCATGTAGATGAGGCTTTGTATGCAGCGTCTTCTCAGTGATGCTTGGCTTTGCAGTACAACTGGCAGGTTACCAGGGAAAACACAGAAAGTGAGGGTGAACCCAGCAATTGCCACGAGAAGCACAAACTCCACTCCCTGGTGAGGAATGAGGCCTCCAAAAGTGCTAGAGCTGATGTAGCAGTTTCCATGGGGGAACCCACTGTGTTCCTCTTTGTGACCCTGTTTGTTTTAGAGCCCTCCAAGGGAGATGATCCTGCAGAGCTGCAGTTCCTGTTTTCCTTTACGTATTAGTAATATAGCCGTGCATAGGGAGATCTGTGTGGCAGGGAGTCCATGCAAAACCCATGACTCTGGGCTGAATTTATACCTTGGTATCTTCAGTAGGTGTAGAATGTAGTTTGTGTTCTTTTTAAACTACCCAAGTTGTGCAAAGAGGCCTTTGTGTAAACTAGAAGTAGGCTCAGCTGTTGATGTTACCTGCAGCTCAGCTGTAATTCACTGCTGCAGCATCTGTCTACTGTGAAGTGCCGCTGTCTGTAGCTGAAGGCTCATGATCCCTTTGTCCTCCCAGATTTGGGAGAATCCTCTACAGGGGTGTGCTCTTTTGCAGCACTGGGATTGCTAGTCAGGGCTCATGCTGTTCATGTTGCAGCACTCTGCCCAGGTGGAGCTGTGCTGCAGCTGCCTTGAGCTCATTTGCATCACTAATCACAGTGCTCCTGTGATGACAAAAAACTTCAGATTTTGGCTTGTAGGGTCTTTTGAAATGTGAAGGTTGTTAGCCCTAGCTCCCAGAGAAATTTGGTGTCCTGGAGTGGTGGGGAGGACATTTGGATCAAACCTGGTCATCTGTTTCTCTCATTTTCTCTTCCCATTATATTCAGTATACAAGCAATTCTCTGGTTTAAGTAGTATTCCTTGTTTGTCCAGTGTTTTGGATTTTTCCCCTCTCACCTCATTTGTACCCTTTTCATATCTTCTCTGTGTAATGGCTTATCGATCACACATGCAGGGATTTATCCTTCATACTTTTGTTTAACCTGACCTAGTCCTTTGTTCAGCAGTGAACTGGTTGTCACCTGTAGTCTTATTTCCATCTGCTCCCCTATTTGTAGGTAAGACTGACTTTTTCCTTTCTCACTCCTGATTGAGCTTCCAAATCCATTTCTCTTTCTGACCCAAACAGACCGGTCAATGTCCTGCTGCTGAGTTAATTGTCTTGCTTGTTGTAGTTCCTGCTGTTCATCATCTCCTGATCCCCCCTGACAAACTTCTGCCCAAATTCAAAGACTGGCTGCTATTTGTTCTCCTTTTGAGAGTGTTGGCTCCTACTCCCTACCTCCTTTGAACTAACAAAGATAGGATTTGTTTTTGTTGACTTATTTTGGGCTCTCTTGATCAGAGGTTGTGGGTCTCTCGGGCTGTGCACTTGGCTGGCCTTTGCCTGGATCTCTTCTCTGTGAGACACTGCCTTGTTGATCAGCTCAGAGAGAACAGGCCTGCTTTTTCCATCCTGCTGGATATATTCCCATCTCTCTTTTCTGTGCTCCCTACTGTACTTTCATTCTGTGATATAAAAGTGATTTCACTTCAGTTCTGTTGCTTTATGAATCTAGTTTGAAGTAGCCTAGATGATTTCCAGCATTATCTTAATTACTTGTTTATGCTTTGCTGCTTGCTCTGTGACAAGCAGGCATGTGGACTGAGAGCGATTCTTCTGCCTCAGTTTTGATTAAAGTTCCTCTGTATAAAATAGTCGATTATTTTCTGAAGGCTTCTCTTTTGTCTCCTTCCATCTGTTACACCATCAAGAAGGGAGAAGTTTTGGGAAGGCACAGATGACATTAGGATTGCTGTTGAGACTGTTACTCCAGTGGTCATTGCCTAGGTGCTTGGGCAACCAGATGGAATGTATGGGCATGGTGAGGTAACACAGCACCAGTTCTGGTTTGCCTGTAACAGGCTACAAACTGCAGCAGTTCATGAACTGCTTCACAAGTAGCTTGGCCATATGGGAGCTGTGGGAAGTAGCCACCTCACTGGCTTCTTATTGGTTGCTGCTGCTCGTGGGCCAGAACTGTAAGAACAGAAGAATCGGAACTCTTCTGTTTTCCTCAGCCCTCCTTTCTCATGGATCTCCCAGATGCTGGATGAACATGTCCCTGTTGACATAATACAGCCCCAGATATCAGGACATCTGGGCTCTTTTCCTGCTTTTCTTCCAGCCTCTGTAAGTCTTTGTGCCTCAGTTTCCCTAGTCTAATGTGTAGCTAACAGTAGTGTTAATGTATTTTCCTGTTTTCAAGTCTATTTCCGCTGCCTTCATCTCCAGGCACAGTGTTGCAGCAGTGTAGTTGTAATATGAGAGATAACTAGTAAGTCTAAATAGAAGTGAAGAAAGTCTGGCCTGGCCCACAGCCATACAAATGCCATCAGTTGCTTTTCAAACAAAGTGCATTTCAGTCAGGTGGTGTTTACTCAAAAAGCCTCATTTTCCCTAGTGCATCTGAAGGCAGTTTCTTTAGGGCAGAAGATGTGTGTTGCAGAGAAGTACATGTTCCTCAAACAGACTGCTGCACTGCAGAGGACATGGCTAAGGCTATTTCTGGAAATTACCATCTTCCTCAAAAGGGTAATGTTATGTGTGGGAAGAAGCATAGTATAGGGCAAAGGACTGGCATGCTGGGTCCTTGGATTGTTTCCTGAGTCTGCTGCTGCAAGGCTGCAAGATCTGGGCATGTCAGATGACCTACATGGGTCCTACCATCTGTACCTTACATGGTTCCTACCATCTGTATGTTGGGGTAACACACATGCTTTTCTAACCCTGTTTTCAGGAAGCAGAATAGATGCTTTGGAGCTTGTGACTGAAAGAAGATGAGACTCAGGATCCTAAGTTTTCTGGTTAGATTTGGAAGTTGCATCCTGTGTCTTTATTCTCTTTCTGTGAACCTCTGTGATCTCTCTGCCATGCAGGTACCAACAGCTATGACACTGGTTGTTGTGTGGCCATGGCAGGGACCGAGTCCCTGATCATGCAGTGAGACTCATTGAGCCTGCTGGAAATCAGAAGGAGAGGGACCACGTAGATCTTTCTGTAGTGTCAGACCTTACCTTGCTTTGTAATACACTTGAATAATCAAAAAAAAAAAAAATTCTGTTTGCAGAGATACTGAGGGTTTAGCACAGGATAGATGAATCTGGTGCTTCATCCTACATCAGTAACTTATTTTGTTTTGAATGATTGTTTATCATTATTGTGTAGAGAGATTGTCCTTCCCAGCTTAGCATTTGGGAAAGGCCTGGGGGAGAATGCATACCTGACATTAGTGTGAGAAAGTGTTCGTATTTTGCTGCCTTCATCTTTGTCATGCTCTTCCTTGTTCATGGGGAAGCTTGGAGATACCATGGTGAAGCTATCTGATATTTCTCCTCACCAAGTCATGAAATATGTGGTTATGTCATGTATTAAAACAAAAAAAAAAAGTCAAGATTCTATCTACAAGGAGCTCAGACTCACTTGTATCATGGATTATAGACAGGACACATGCCTGGTGAGGGCAATGAATACACTTGCTCCTGCCCTATGAGAATCTACCTGAATTTGTCCAAGTTCTAAACTGTTAGAGAAGATGTCTGCTGCATATCCAAGTAAGGTGGGCTAGGGCTTCTCTGCTGAAGTGGCTAAGGTGCCTCCCCAAGTGAACACACATCAGCCTTTGTGTCTGATCTGGGTGCACCAGACCCCTCTAATATGACTAACTATGGGCTGGAAAGGGAAGGAAGTGATTTCTGTAGGACCTTTGCTCACCTATGGCAGAAGTTAGAAGGCAGGTTGGAGCACTGAACAGCACATTGGAGAACTCACTTCACTCTCATCTGCTGTCAGTAGCCCAGTGTACATTCAGCAAGGCACTTTCAGTCTAGCTTGTTACAGGAGACCCCAAATAATCTATTCCTCATATAGTGATTTTTTCCAAGATAGGAGCCTGATGTGAGCTGTGGAAATGCTGGTGATGCACAGCCACAAAGAGCACTAGCAGGAGTTGTGCCAAGAACATGTTAAGTGGCCCAGAAAACCAGGCCCTCAGGGGTCTTCATGGAGACGCTCGGGGGGGAAAAGAAGTTGCAACTCTGATTTCCCTGTTTCTTCGCTTCCAATTTGGAAAGTGAGGATGCTTGACAATAAACGTGCTTGATGCTTGACAATAAACGTGCTTGTGAACGGCCCAGCCACTGCTCTCGGTGAGCCTGTCAAAAAGCCTGTAAGGAAACCACCAGTTCTGTATGCAGAGCAGGGCTTGGCTTGAGGCCACACATTGAACAATGAAGAGAAAACAAAATATTGAATAGCTGCTTGTTCAGCAAACCCAGTTCCTCTTGGCTGTGCAGGGCCCTGTGTGAGGGTAGTTTTCCCTTGGCGCTTGTGGGCTTGGACCGGCCTCTGCGTGGAGGGTCTCAGGTGGTACAGGACAAGGCCCACACCAGCACACTTGCTCCCAGCCTGCACAGGGCGGGAGGAGTGAGCTGGGGACTTCTTTACTTGCCCCAGACTGCAGCACTGAATGCAAACAACATTCTCTTGTTGTTACGTGTTATGTGGAAAACACTTCTGCTGCAGAGTGCCACCTTGTGCTGCTTAATCAGATGTTGGTCTGGTTTGGGGGAGCTCAGGTCTGGAACTGGGATAAACTTGTGGTGCTCACCAAGGAAAAGCTGTCTTCCTGTTCTTTTCTCCCTTGTGCTGAAAAAGCAGAACATGCACCAACAGAACAGCGTGCTTCCCCAGCTGAGGATTATGTCTGATATGTGTGTTGGTTGAGTTTTATCAGTAAACTAAATACTGCTTTGCTTTTGGCTCCGGTTTTTGATTCTTCTCTGGCACCTTGTACAGTGGTGTCTGAAAGCAGGGCTGGCCCACTTGGCTGGCAGGGGGCAAGATGTGAAGGCTGGTTTAGGTTTGGGTTGTTCTTGGTTGTGGGCTTTTGTTTCACTTTCCCACGTGCACCTTACAATGATGATGTTATTTTTTGGGTGTTATACTCAAGAATCAGATGGCACAAGTGTCCATGTTAGCTGTCTGGGGTGTCTGAGAACAAGCACCCACCAATGCTGGCCTAATCCTCGGGTTCAGGGGACCCGAGTTAAACGGTCTGCTTTGCCACAAGCTTCTTGTGTGACCTTGGAAAATCACTTAGAATTTCTGTGGGTTGGTGTTGTCTCCCCTGCAATAGAAAGTGTTACAGAAAAGTTAATTTCTGAAGTGTTGCAAGCAGAAATAATGATTAGGAGGAGCAGGTACCAAACTGAGAGGGCTTGTGTAAATAGGTGACTATGAAGACATTTCCTTCTTGAAGGGATGTGTACAGTGCTCCTTTTAATGTTGTTTTTCAGTGAGTGTTGCAGGAAACTTTCACAATACTGTGTAGAAATCCAGGGGTAGGTGACTTTCTGCAGTTGTGAACCACATGGAAGAGTTCGTCTGCTTTCTGAGCTAAAAACAGACTCTGGGGCCATTTCTCCTTTTCCAAAGATGAACAAACACAAACAGATGCCAGTATGGCTGCATCCCCTTCTCTGTTGGAGACGAAGAATGTGAACTCTGGAAAGGGTCTGGCTTGATCCTGGGAAAACAGCTTTGATCAGAGCCTTAGGAGGAATCTGATACCATGTCCATCCAAGAGCGACAGAAAACTAGCCAGAGTTTGGGGCCATGTTAATCTGGTGCATCTGCACTGACGTCAGTGAGATGGTGAAATAGTCTGTTCCGTCTCTTCAATTCAGCTCCTCATGGAGAGGAATTGACTCTGGACCTCAAGGCCAGGCGGTGTAAGGGATTTTGAGATAGTAATGGTTTAAGATAATTTTTGTCTTTGGTATTGCTTGGAAGGAAATGTTTTGCTAGATTTGATGATAGTAAAGGCTGAGGTGATGCTCTTATTAGACTTGAGGCTGCTACTTGCAAAGGGCGTAAGGACAGCAGCAGAAGGACTCCTGCTCCGGCTGTAGCATCTTCTGTTCAGCTGCATCCTGTTCCTCACTGCAGTAGCTCGTTGAGTACCAGAAGTTGCTGTTTCCCAAGGCTCCCCTGCAGCTCTCTGAAGGCCAGACTCCTGGGGCTCCCAAAGGTGAGGTGGGTTCACAATTCCCTTAGGAACTCAGCCCTTGAGTGCTTCTGTCTGGCCAGGAGGATTTAACTCTTGTGCAGCCGTAATTTATCTTGCCCTTGGGCTGGAAGCCTCACATGGTACTGGTGGAGCTTCTTTGCAAGCTTCCCAGACTGGTTTCTGCATTGGTTTCATAGACTCCTTATGATGTTTGTCCACTTGAAACTGTGGCACCACACTGGAGTTCTTCAGTTCTGTTTTGTGGACGCAGGTGGATTTAAAAATTGAAAAAGCTGTTGATCAGCCTTTTTCATTTGTTTTGTCATTTGGCTTTTTCCAAAAGGAGTAATTTCTGAGGAAGAACTTGCATAAAAGAGAGCAATAGTTTAGTTCACTGGTTCCAGAAGTGTTGGTTGTTCTTGGCTTGGGCAACGGAAGAAGGCATTTCCTGCAGGGGAATTTAGTGGCCCAGTGAATGGGTGTCAGCAGAGCCATAAGGCTTGAAAGATCTGTAAAATGAAGAAGAATTAACTTCTCTGTGGTGTGATGATGCATAAGCAGGAGAAGTAGCTGAACCTGAGTGAAGTAAGACAGAAGGCCTGGTCTGCAGATGGATGTTCTTGTTGTTTTGTCAAACATGATTTGGGTAACTGTGCCTTAATTTGCACAAGCTAGTGAAATCAGGAATCTTTCCTGATTAAACTCTTGATAAAACAGAGTGGGGTGAGTGAATTCGGAGGAGAAGCACTGGCTTTGTGTTGTCATTAAGATAGTGTATGGGAAGAGGCCACTGGTGGCCAGCAGCACCTCCTGAGACACCAGTGTATCTGTTGTAATGGAGATGGAGCTCTTGGCATCCTGGCCTTCTCTGAAGCCAGGAGCTGGTGCCAGATACAGGGAGGAATGTGACCAGGTTTAAGAGGGATGACAGGATCATTGGGTCTAAGTGCCATCTGGGTACCACACAGGACAAGGGCTGTCAATTGCTGTGTTTTCCCAATAGAAAACAGTTACCTCACTAAGAAGTCAACCCAAAATGTAGGTATTCTGCAAATGCATATGTTGGGCTATTTATCAATAATAAATGTGTAAGCCAGAAAGGTCAGCTGTGTTTAATGTCATGTGGCAGCTTTGTGATTTTAATTACAGTAAAAACCCCAGTGGCAAATGAATTCTGTGCTCTTTAGAGCTTGTTCCTCCCTGATGCAGTTTGTTTTGTTGGCTTACCTATGCTCAGGGAAAGTTTGGCTGCCTCTGCCAAACTAGGAGAGATTTTACTTAAATAAAGAAAATAGGATAAAGTGGCAAATAACTTGCAGTGTCTCAATCACTGGAGGAGTTTTGTGGCTTAATGTTTCAGCAGCACCTTGCTACTGTGTTGGATAGCAAGGTTTCAGGCAGAATCACTGTAACTGACACAAAAAGTTGTTGCATTTGAGCTTAAATTAGAATGACTGACAATGGCTGCTTCTCTCTTCCTTCTGGATTTGGATGCAGTTTCAGGTATCTGAAGTAAATAGGGATAAACTTGAGTTTGTCCCCTTTCAACTTTTCATTGCTTAAAAAAAAACAAACAGGGACTGCTCTGCTGTTTTTGTTGTTTGCTTGTCTCCTTTATGTTAAGCTTTTAAAAATCTTGATCGTTTCCCAAGCTATTTTCAAAATACAGTGAGCAGGATCCTCTTCCTTATACAGTATTCCTTCAGTTTTTGTGAGCAGTTACCAGTTCGGGTGTTTTAAATTTATTGACTGCTATAGAAACCTGACTTTTGAATGAGAACCCTGCAGACGTTTTGTGCTTGAGCTACTTTTAAATTGCAGCTGACATTTTAGCAGTGCCCGTACATGTGCTTGGGCTTTTGTTTTCCCCTCTGAACATGTCCATACCCGCATGGCTCTGGTTTCAGCTTCAGAGGTGGGGGCAAGGTCCTGCCTGCCCTGTGTGCGTGACAGCAGGGATGTGAGTTCCTCTGGTTTGTGGTCCATGCTCCACAGTGGTGTCCTTATGTCACCGGGTGACACAGGCTGTGACTGACTGTCAACAGCAGCAAAACAGCATTGCACTGAAAGCACAGGTTTCTTCTGTTGTAAACCTAGAGCGTTACAAGTAGCACTGAACATTCCCCGAGCTTTGGCAATAGTTTGCAGCTGTGTTGTTCATCATGTACCCATCAAGAAGCTGGCAGTGGTGTACAAGGATGAGGCTTTGATTTCAGTCTGGTGATACTCTCTAGGTTCTCAGTTGATGATAAGGCCAGCTCAGTTAAAGAGGTCCAGTTACATTTGTTTCTGCACCTATCTAAAAGACTTTTTTTTTTTTCTGAATATAATATCAGTAGAGGTTCTTGTACTTTTTTTTTTCCACTTCACTGACGGCACTGTCCTTGTTTAACTCCAAATAAATCTTAGTAACGTGTGCAGCCCAAAAATGAGGGGAGAAAACTAATCTTTAGATCAGGAGCTATAGAAAATGAAATTAATTGTGAAAAGAAGAGAGAGGGATTTTTTTCCTTTATATGTTGTCCAAGCAAAGGGAAATTGTCACAGAAAATATGAGTTAATGAATAGTGGTAGTGTGGAGCAGTGCTGGCCTTTTTTCCTAAATTCAGATGAAACAAAAAATTACAACTTTTCCACATGGTCCCCAGTTACATTAGCAAAGCATAGGCAGGTAAGAGAAGCAGCTTCCCTGTAGGATTCATTCAGCCTTGCTGAGATTCTTTTGTTTGCATTCCGCTTCAGTGGGAAGGTGTGAAGGGGGGGATTTGAGTTTTGGGTTTTTTTCCTGCCACAGACATGGTTAAAAGTCACAGCATACATTTCCTGACTTGAGGCCTGTGACCTCTCTCAGTTGTCTTGTTCATCAGAAGGCAGATAGGTAATAAAGAGTCTCCCGTGTGAGAGGAGTAAGGAGAACCTGCTGTTTTAATTTTGTTCACAGCAGTGGGCCAAACTTTGTTCTTTCAGTGCTGGCCTTGATAATTGGCTCAATATAATATAGGAATTCAAGGCATTGCATATCTCTGGCCTTTTAACTGCTAATGTCATAGCCAAGAAGAGTGCAAAGTCTCCTGCAGGAACATACAGTAAATAAGAACAATAAGCATGTTCTAAAGTATGTATGGGCAGTGGCTTTATAAGGCCTCAGCTCAGCCCTGGTGGGTTAATTTGGGTCCAAGTTGCCAGGATAAATGAATTTTGCTGGTTTAGGCTCGGGGGGGGGGATGTGAATTTGATTTGAAAGATTTTTTGGACTGAATACTATGTTCATGTTTGTGATTCCTGGGAACCAGAATTAAGGCATCAACTCCTTTTGGGAGGGAATTTGCTTTGGGAGTTTCCTCAACGTGAAGAATTTGCCTACAGTGTGCCTTGCCTTTGGGGTATCCCATATCCTGCTGCTCAGGGTAGCTTGCACAGGCATACTGTAACATTTTTTTTTTCTTCTGGCCACCCACAACTCTCAGCCATGGTCAGCTAAAACTCATTTAAGTTGTTTTTTGCAGACATCCATGGTTTATTCGTCATTTTCCTTGAGGTTCTAACACCTGTTAGGTGCTTCTCCTTCCTTTTTTTGGAGTAGCATTTAATTATGACAGGGTTTCCCTTGGAGCACATCCTCCATTCAGTTCCCTAATTGTAGAATTCTCTGTGGGATTCTCCAGATGGGGGATAGAGGATAATCTTCTCAGAGCTCCGGAAGAAATGTGATGCCAAATTAGAGAAAATAGATCCTTTTTATTAAGCTCTTGGACTCTTTTTTTTCTCTTATTTTAAGGTGACCTTCCGTTAAAGAGAAATGTTGGATAAATGGCTATCCTTTTAAATAATCCTCAATAACCTCACCTGGGTTAGATTAGAAATCCTGAATGGATTTAAACTTTTTTTGCTACTCGTGCTGTCATCACAGAGCAAGGAGAATGAACTTGTCTGTTTCCCTTTTGTTCCTAGTTGGTTTCATTTTCGAACTGCAAGTTCTGAATTGGGGAGTGCTGGCAGTGTGCTTGGTGTAGTGGGCAGGTATAAAGACAAAGCCCCTCCTTTGTCAAGCGGTCACAATGCCACTTTATGGGTCACTTAACTGCGTACTGTTGCTGTGTCAGTGCTGTTTCTATCCCTGAGGGGTTTCCAGGCATCCTAAAAGTGCTACTTAGTGCCGCTGATGTTTGCAAACGTGGCAGTACTGGCCATCCCATTTCATGGCCAAATATATGGCCATATCTGGGTCTGCTAAATTGGCTAAATCTGGCATGTGACGGCTGAAGGGCTCCAGGGGCTGCCCTTACAGAGGCAATTCTGCTGGAAGGTTCCCATGTATTTGATGTGCATAAATTAATGCTCCGTGAGCTCCTGTGTTAGCAGATGATACTGATATTTTTACAGGGTGAATGGAGAAACTAAAGCACAAAGAAACGTAACTGCAATCCTGTAGTGAGTTGTTTGACAGAGCCAAAAGGATGCTAGAAGTGACAGGCTCTGGGCCTCTGTTCTAATCGTTGCCTCCCTTTGGGATTTTGTGTGCATTGAAGTCTCTAGGGAACATTTTCTGTAGCACCAGTAAGAGTACCAGCTTTTGCACTGGAGGGGAGGAATTTCATGTCAGCAGGGAGGATGAGGTTATAGCTATAGATTTTAATGTGTGTAGTTTGTTGACTGCAGTGTGCCACTGGGGATGTGTACAGTTTGCAGCACTTGAACTTTGGTGCACAGAGGTCAAAGGTGGCTAATCCGAATTTTTGTTTATCTTCCAGGTCTACGCACAACGAACTAGAAAAGAACCGGTAAGTAGCTAATGAGCTGAATTCTAAGAAATGCAAGCCTAGTGAGTGTAATGTGCTTTAACCTTATCCATGCAGGTGCCATTTGATCAGCTTTGGCAGCTGTGAATGACCACACTGCATCACGTAGTTTTAAAAGTTGGGGGAAAGATGCAAAAAGATCTGAAAAAGAAGCTTTGTTTTTGGTTGTGGGGTTTTTTTTTCCTCTCTCTGAAAAGGCAAGAAGTGACCCAGTTTTGTGACTAATCTGTATGCAGAGTAAATACTGTTCTTCTCCTGACACAGTGAAATCTGATTGGGGCACTTTCCATACATGAGGTTGCTACGGGATCAGGTTTCTTGGGCCCTGGGTAATATGTGTTACCACGAACCAAAGGGCAGAGCCCTGTGCTCTGCACCCTCTCCCCCCACACCCTCACTGGGCTGTGATGGTCTCTGCAGTGCAGAAGAAAATGCCATTGTCCAGAGGCTCTGAGGTCTGGCTACCAGAGCTCCTGCGGAGACTCTTCTAACCTGTTTTAGGATTGCGCCTGTTTATCCTTGAATCTGACGTTTTAGCAAGCCCTGCAGTTTTGTTACTTGGCTGGCTCTGCTATATGACTCAACCCTTTTGTAACAGAGTTAAAGTAAGATAAATACCACTGAGGCAAGGGGAGCTAGTTCACACACAGATCAGATTATCGCCTTCCATTCAGGATGCTCTAGTTAAGGTTGTGTCAGGGTTTTCATTATAAACTTATCTTGGCTCTTCTGTGGGATTTTAGGGGGGCTGAGGGTGGGTGTCTGTGTTTTTTGTGGCTGCTGTAACAAAGGCAGTGCTCTGGCCAGCTGGTCCTATGAAGAAACCCCTAGGGTGGGAAGGAAAGCTGAGTCTAAATAGGCTGATTGCGTCCTCTTCTCTCTTAGCAGCCATCATTTAACAAGGGATGGGAGGACTACGAGGATGGCCAAAGACACACAGAGTCTTTGAGCCAAGTGTGTAATTTCATTCAGGCAAGATCTTCCCATGTGGCTTCAAGGGAATTGGAGCTGAATACCTCATGAATTGTGTTGCCCTCAGTTACTCCCCCATCTGCCTCCCTGTGGCAGCAGCAATGCTGGGAAGCAGCTTGGCGTTTGCACGATGTGGTGTTTTCTTCCAGCCTGTGCTTCTATCTCCTTGTAGTTTTGAGTATCTACAGAGTTGCCATGGTCCTGTCTTTCTGGGTTGATGCAGGGAGGCTTTATATTTGGGTTATGTTGCTCCCTGAGCCTCAGCCTCTCCAGTCCCAGGTTGAGCCATGTTAAGGAGTGCTGGCTCCTGGGTTTTCCAGTGCACTTTCTGGTTCTGTTTACCAGTGAGGGAAAGAAAATGCAGTCCTTGGGTCTGACCCAGAAATGAAGGTGCTTTTTTCTCCATGACAACAGTAAACCGTCACTAATCTTCAATGTGCTTATTTGCATATCTAATTGTTATTGCAAATGCTGCTTACACTTTACAGTACAGCTTTAGACCAGAACTTTCTCCATCTTGCCCTGTGCCAGCCTGCTCTTCTTACTCTGGCCAAGTTTGCATGCATATGTGATCATCCATTTCTAGCCTCGGGCCTGTGGGGCAGCCAGCAAAGCTTCAAACTCTGTGGGTGAGATCTTAGCAGCCACTGTTCCATACTTACTGTCCAGCTGAGGACTGGCATGAATTGATGGGGTTAGGTTATGCCTGATACCAGCTACCTGTGTGAGTTGAGGAAGTTTCTGCCTTGTTTCCCTGTCTTTAACTGAGAACAATAATATCACCTGAGGCAGGGATATCAAGAGGATTTACTATTGACCAGCACATTACAAGTATTATTAGTGAGAGGAGTATTATTACCTGTGCTTCTCCTTATGCCACCTTTTTCTGAATGCTGACAAGGTGCTTGCTGCAGTATTTGTCTTCCCATTCTCAGCTGGTATAATATCGCTCTTCCTCATTGTTTATATTCCCTAGTCCCCACCTGCTCTGGGCTGAAGACTCCTAACAATCAGCTTTCTCAACAAGGTCTTTCTTCCAGGCCTTCCCATTCTGAGGCACTGTATTTCAGGTCTTTGTCTCAGACATTGTTTTACAAGCCTTTGGTCTTCATCCTTCTGGGAAGGGCACACCTTTGATCACATTGGGTGGTCTGTACAGGCAAACTCCTATATCTGGGAACTTTGTTCAGCAGTCCATTGTTCCTGGTTTGGGATTATCTGTCCCTTAATGCAGATGCTATGGCTTGATCAGCTATTCACATCTGCAAACCCAGCTAGACTCTGTAGTGCCTTTGCTGTGTTTGCAGTGTTCATTACGAATGATTTGGACGGCAAGTTTCATACTGGAAGCATTTATTTTCAAACTCCACACAGCAGTGTTTTCTGAGTGAGGGAGATTACTTCCTGGTTAAATTTTCATCATGTTTTATTTGCTGTGTTGTTAAGTTTGTCAGTGCCTCCAGATTTAACTGTTGCAAATATAAAAGCCCTGATACTAATGGCTTTGTGGCTGACAGGTGCTCATTTTCCCTATTATTTCAGATTATTCCTTTTGAATTTCACTGTTATCTCCATTATTGACACACACTATAATTTTCAAAATTGTCCACTATTAGGTCTCTGACTCTGGTTTTTCCCTTCTTGTCTGTGAGCAGCAGCCTTCTTATGTTCAGTTAAATTTTGGTTTAACCCATTCAACGATTACAGAGTTTCTTTCAATCAGTAGAAAGAGAATAGTAGCAAAACAAAATGCTTTCCTCCTTTTTGAGTATGTGCTTTAATTTGGACTCAATATTGCAGAGCTGATGATGTTTTAATGTATCAGGATTAAAAATCTTGTGCCCCTTTAATGTAAAATAAGAACTACAAATGTATTTTAAAAATTAAAGCAGTGTTTTAAGCACCACTCCTTTTCTTAGTCTTGAAATATTTCAGGAACACTCCAGTGGTTCTGCTAAGGAGCTATTTGATTTGGTACCAAATATTAGCTGATAATACTTAAATTATTTCTCTTTTTACTTCGATTCCTTGTTTTTATCTGAAAAGATTGCAGTGATATTTCTATAAGGGGCTTTGTTTGTTATAAAAGATTAAAGTTAATTTATAGTTATTATCTGTCATTAATCCTCACATTGGAAAATTGTTTGTGCTTTTCATTTAATGGGTATGTGTTTCAGTTTATCTCTGCCCAGGATGAGTCATAGCTTGCATTTAAACAAGAAACCAGTATTCTGCTTCTCATCTGCTGCAAGACGTAACTAACATGATAGTTTTTAGCCCTTTAACACGCCTACCAAAAAACTGATGCGTAAGCAACACCCCATCATTTTCTAAAAGAAAACATGATCAAGCATGTGACTGAAAGATGAACTTTGCTGGTGTTAAATTTTCACAAAAAGGATAACAAAATTCAGACTAAAGCTAAATGCTGCATGTTACACAGATAGCGGTATTGGCTGTTGTCTCTGAACACTTTAGACACATACCAGTGTCGGGAGGATGTGGTCAGTGTGGTAATAAGAGAAGGCACACAGCATTGAGGTGACTTCCTGCTGCTCTGTGAAGTGGCAGTTCTGGTAAACCAACGTGGTGATGGTGTCTCTCAGAAAAGGTACGTCTCCTCATAGAACAAGAAAGATGTTTGAAAAGCTATTGATCAGATTTAGAAAATAAAAAATGAAAAAAACAAACAAACAAAAAATATGTTTTTCTGTATATCCTACATTGTTCTGTTTGGTTTTGGTGACTGTAATACACCAGAAGGAAGGAAAACAAAGCTGAGTAATTGGGTAAAGAATGAGGTATTAGGGTATATTTTTCTTGTGGTAACAATAATTCAGTTCAAACAAAAGATAGATCCAAAAAGGGAAAGAGACCTTGAGAGGATCACTGAAATTAGAATTTTCTGAAGATCTTGCAGAATTTTTGGCTATGCAAAGTTATATCATTTAAAAAGAAAAAGGACAAGATCTAAAGGAGGCAAACTTCTAAATCAAGTTGCTGAAAGTTGTGTTTAGTGTAAAAGCAGAGTGAAGTGGTGTAAGATCCTTTCTCTCTGATATCTTTTGAGATAGCAATGATCAAGTACTCTGTTTTTAGCTGATCTGACTCTTACCAGAGTCCCCCATTTTCAGTGGTTCCCACCCATTCTTTCTCTGTCGTGGGGAACTGTTTATTGCACAGTGGTTCTCCCGAGCGGTTTCTCACCCAGGGCTGACTGTTACACTGGGGTGCGTATTTGAGGTACCAGATAAGATAGAGGAAAAACCCTACTGATGTAGAGGAGAAAACCATGACATGGGTCAGCTTGCACTGAGATGTGGGGCCTTCTGAGTCTCTGCAGCATTGGCACAGTTCTGCTCTGTTTCTTCAGAACAGGGGATTTGAGTGTGTCTATTAGCAAAATGCAAGAGAAGAAGGAGGGAAAAGCATTTAACATGGGCCTTTTAAAAAGTGCAGACGTGCTGTCTAGGCTGGGAAAGATAGAGGGAAGGGAAATGAAAGTAGAGTGAATTCTTGCTACTCTGAATAGACAAGGATGATTGTGCTTTTGTAGTGCTATATATACTTGCCAAAGCAATCTGATCAGTGTTTGTCTTGAACCAACTAATCAATGTGGTGTTGAGTTCAGTGCTATTTATCAGGAGAGCTGGAACAAGAAACTAATCCAGTAAATTTCATTTGTTCTCTGGTGTGGGCTTTGTTTTCATGCTAACTTCATGTAGCAAAACTTGACAGGACATATTGTTTTCCTCATTAATAAAACTTGGAACCTGTAATGTTCCCTGCAGCAGTCAAACCGTGTCCAACACAGCTGAGCATGCATCTTTCTTTGACACAAACAAAGGTCACAGCATGCACTGGTCCAACTTGCTCCTTGTGGGAACTGTAGCTAAACCCTCCTGTCTCCATGGCTGGTGTGGAATAAGAACTGGAGGTAGTTGACTGTCTTCAGCTCTCTTGTTTGGATGACATATGCCTCTGTTTTCAGCTGGGACTAACAATTCTCAGCAGAGTTTTGGAGGTCTGGATAACTTGCTGTGCCTGTTTTTCCTTAACCTGGAGAGGGGGAAGCCAGTGGTTTTTGGAGTAAGGCTACCAGAGACTGTTCTTCTTGGATACATTCAGGCTCAGCCATTGTTGTTTAGTGTCAGTCTGCCTTTTGCTGCTGTTTCTTTGCATTGCTCTGTCAGGTGCTGTAACACTGGGATCAGTCTCTGGCTGACCACCACACTTGCTCATGTGAAGTGCCTCCTTGGGCAGAAGCAGCGTTTTGATTTCACTTACAGTAGAAAGTCTGCAAAAGCTTTGTTTCACATTGTCTGGGCTGCCAAACATTTTGAAGTCTGAGTTAAGCTGCTGAAAAGGGACAGTTAGTCTCCATGCTGAGATTTGAAGAAAACAAAATGGTCTACATTTTGTCGTAAGTCCTTTAGTATTGCTAATATAGGAATTTTTAGGTTTTTATTCAAAGTGGTGCAGTGAAGAATGTATGCATGCCTGCCTTACTTTCCGCTCCCAAATCTTTGCACCTCCCTTAGGAATGCAATAGCTATTGAAGAAGGAAGAGGGAAAAGAACAATACTACTATTTTGGATAAACTGCCTCAAAGAAAAATGTTTTTGTTTCAACAGTGTTGCACAATAAAATCACTGTTATAAGCCAGTTTTCAGAAACAGATATTTATCACAAAAATCTTCTCAACTAAGATGTGTTTTAGGCACACTTTCTGATGTGGTTTTTTCCCATGGTGTGGAAAGAACTGTCAGTGTAATCTGCTTGACCTTGTCATTATGGTCTGGTGCTGAGAATCCTTTCATCTTGCTTTCCTGAAGGGACACTTGAGAGGAAACCCCTGTTTAAGAAAGAAACGTGCTCTCCATTCAGATCTCTGCACCAAATCTGAGGTTGCCACTCTGATCTGGAGTGCATCATCACCAAGCTTGGTTCCTGAATCTCTTTCCAAAATTGCATCCTCAAATTTCTACTTGGATTCATTGCCACAGTTTTCTTTCAGGCTGAGCTCTCTCCAGTTCTATGTATTTATGGCTGTCCTCAAAAAATTATAAAGACTGTACAAATGCCCTCTGTAACTGGTGAGCTTGGACCCAGGAGGAGCCTGGCCCCAGTAGGAAGTGAGGCATTCAGCTTTTCTGGCTGCATTTTCAGTCATATCAGTACGGAGCTCTGTACTTACCATCTCTCTCCAAATGCATCTCTGGAGACTTGGCAGGGGTTTTTTTTGGGTCTTTATGTTTTTTTTCCTGGGGTGCTCTTTGAAGTGCTGAGAGCCAGAAATCCTAATGCAACAACTTCTCTTCTTCAAGTGATTAACGTTGCTCGTGGACCTGAAAGCATTGCTAGCTAAAAGCCAACAGAGGAGTCTCTGCCCTAGAGGAGATGAGGTAATAGGAATATAATTCTGAGACAGATTACTGGTAACCACAAGTTTCAGGACTTCATACTCATGGGGCAGAGGCGTGTGTGCTGATCTACATCTTTATCTGGTACATGTGCTGAGAATACTGTAGCAATATAGCCCGTGCAGACTTGTGATGATCAGAGGAAATGGGATAGAAAATGTAGGCAAGAAACTCTCATTCTGCTTCCTGTATGTGGTCTGTTTTTACCGAAATATCACAGCTTTGAGAACCTCTAACCTTACGGTATTCCAAGGAGGACGGAAAGAGTGAGATGCTGCTGTTTAACAGGTGAGGAGCAGAAAGACACATGGATCCAGTGCCTGGAGATGTAGATCAGTGAAGCAAAGGAGTGGGAACAAGTTCGCATCGACCCACTTCACCCCCTTGCTTCATTGATCCACATCTCCAACCAGTTGCTTACCTTTTTGCTTCTTCACACAAGTTTCCCCTGTCCTACCTCTGCTTCCTTCAAAACTTGACATTCATTCTTTGTGATCCCCTCAGTGTCCTGCTGTCCTGTCAGTTGCCCAGGGCCAGGAGGTGCTGCCTTAGACCTTCTCCCATCAGGAAGAAGAGAGGCACAAAGTGAAGGCACCTTTGCTGCTGTGGGTGGCACCAGTATGGTCTAACTCCTTGCTTTGGGTGCTCTGGCAGCAAATGCAAGTGTCTGTCAGTTGTTCATAGCCTTGTCTGGCAAAGGAGAGTGAAGATCTTCATCTTGCAGTTGCTGTGGTTGTTGCCTAGCTGCAAGTGGTGCTGGTCACCCTGAGCAGTTTGCATAGCTGTGGGCAAACAGACCAGGCAGCTTTCCTCCCAAAAGTGCATGAGAAAACCATAAAACAATTAAATGGGCAATGTGCAACCGAGGGTCAGGAATTCTCCCATGAAACCATCGGATAACATGAAATGTGCTAACTCAGGGCAATGGCAGAATATAGCAGTGCTTGGTGTCATCTGCCCACCTCCCTTCTGTGTGCCTTGGGCATTTGAACGTGTAGAAATACAGATCATCTCTGCCTAGTGGTCTTGGTGGTTGCCCCTTACAGTGCCTGTGCAATCTTGGAGTATCCCCCTCTTTCAAAGGTGGCACTTGAGCCCGTCAGATGCAGGCTGAATCTGAATATAAAGGTTTTGTATTTGTTTGAGTCTGGAGGAAAGCAGAGGAATCCCTGGATTCCAGAGCAATGGGATGAGTCACATTTTTCTGCCTGATGCTCCATTAAGAAAACGTAAGGGCTGTCTTTTGAAGGTGTACTTTATGGGTACGCTGCTGCCTGAGCTTCATTACCCATTAGCCATGTAATAAGATTTTCTGTTCCTCTTGCCTGTTAATTATTTACCTTTGAGAGTGCATTCGTAAAGCAACATGACTTATTTAGGGAAAAATGAAAAGCTTTTGCAAAGGATGGATGCTTTTTGCTCTTATTTTTTTGCCTGGGAGTTGAAGTTACAAGACTCAGGATGAAGAAAGGATTGGCATAAATGGGAGATTTTGCAAATGAGCATGTTCAGCTCACAAAAGGTGAGGCAGGAAGGGAGGTGTAGCAGTTACAGAGTGATCTTGTAACTGTCTGTGCAAGGGGCTCTGTGCAGGAGGGTCAAGGGAAAGAAGGAGGAATAACAGAAATTGGTACAAAAAAGCTTATGTACTGTAAGCCTCCAGTGGAAACAGGACATGAGTTCGAAATGCGGTGTTACTTTAACAGAAATAGACTGTGAATGGTATCCATGGGTTCATGTATGGTCCAGGCTGATAACAGTGGTGAGGGTGTGGTTTTTTTCGTGGTAGGTAGTATACAGCTGCACAAAATATAGTCATGCTTGCAAAGTCAAGTGCAGGCTGCTGTCTCTGAGTTGTCTGGTTGCTGAGCCAGGGTGGAATATCTAAAAGCATCTGAATCATTTAGAAGCACAGCTCTTAATGACTCTCAAATTAATACTTGCTCCTTCACTTGGGCAATTGTTGCTTTTCTCTAGTTGTCGCCACCGCTCCAGTTATGCCTAGTCATCTGGGGAGCAGTGCCAAGGGTTCCTTATGCCCAGGACAGCAACTAATGCAACAACAAAAGGAGGGCTTTTGATAGACGCTGCTCTTCTTGTGAATGAGTGTATTTATAGAAAAAGGGGCTAGGACCCTTCTATGAGGGTGAAGGCTGGCAAAGCCACAAAACAATCAGAGGGGATATGTGGAAAGAAAAAGGAAGTTGATGCCAGACTTGATTCTGACGCTTATTTATGTAGAGGTAGATCTCTCTGTGAGCAGCCCAGAAAACAAAAGCAATAGAACAGGAAGGTTCAGAGGTGAGGTCAGCACTGAGGAGCTCACCGTGGCTGTCCTTAGCCTTGAAGAAGAGCCTGGTCAGCCAGGAGTGTTCTGGGAACTGAGAACGGGCAGCTGCCAGCGTTTCCATGTACTACCACAGTGTGTTCCTCTGCTCTTTTGTCTCAGAACTGGACTATGCAGGAGAGATTGTTCCAGCTCTCCCAGGAAGTTCTGAGTGATGTGTCCTGTACATTTTTCTCTCAGGAGGGACTTCCCAGTGCTACTTAAAGACGGAAGCTGTTGAACACTTGGGGTAATACATCATAATTCCACATGGCCAAAGCCCTTAGATGGGAATTGTTCTGCTCCTGGAAACCCAGTGAAATTGTTCAAATGAGTTATTCTAAAAGAGGGAGCAGTGTAGCAGGTTTATTGTAGAAATTAGAGGCTAATAAAAGTGATGCCTTGTATCTCCCATATCTTTTATTCCCACCTATTTGACCTTGTTCCCTGGGGTCAGTGGGGTTGTGGGTTGCCCAATCACATTTTGCCCAGCTGTATGGGAATCTTCTATACAGTTTGGAAAATACCATCCATTAGCTACACTCTAGTAACGTCAAGAGACCAAATGCAGAGCAAGTACACACATTTGCACAGATGCAGTTACGTGCAAGCACACACAAAGCGCTTGCAGTGAAAAACTACGTGCCCATCTCTTTTTAACAGGGGAAGACAGCCCCAGCTGTGTATACAGCTTGGTGTTTCCCTTTGATCTGTGTTCCCAGTGTTGCTCAGAGTGGATCCTGGTGGTCCTCAGAGCTGCCTGCTCTTTTCCGAGTTTGCAGCTGCATAACTGCACACAGAGAGGCTTGCTGGGGTGTAACTGGTTTCAGCAGCTTGGGGTGGGGGTTCCTCTTCCCTGCAACCGCTCCTGTTGTTTGCTTTGCTCCTCTCCTTGCCCTGCCAACATGCACAGCAAGGAACTGTCTCCTTCTGCTAATGGAAACAGTGCCTTGCAGATGCCTCAGGATCCTCCCTTTCACTTTGCCCACCTGCTCCCACACACGTGGCATTACTGCCTTTTGCCAGCTGCAAATGCCACTCTGGAGTACATCTGCTCTGTCACCCAGGTTGAAGCTTAGAGAGGCAAAATTACCCTTCACTTCCCAGAGACTCAGCATGCTGCCCCTGCAGCTGACTCAGTGCCTAAAGCAGAGCAAGAAACTGTGTTCTTCAGTCTTCTGTGGTTTCTGAAGTTTTCTGAAGCTGTCAGAAATAGGGCTGGGAGGGACTTACAGTACTCATTTGGTCTGTCCCCTCACCCAAGGCAGGATAAACTATCTAAAGCTTTCCTGTCAGATGCCGATCTAGCATGACCTTAAAAGCATTTGACAGCTAGGTTGCCCAGTGAAGCAACCTATTGCCCTAATTAACTGTGTTTAAAGCTAGAAAGTTTTTTCCTGATGTCTATCTGAGAAGAAAATTAATTCAGAACTGTCCTAGAGAAGAAAAAAAGCCATCCAAAACTGAGTGTCTTGGTGAATGTGTGGGTAAGAGTCCCAAACACTGAATATAGTAGTCAACTTTCATAGCAAGAATCACTCTCTTAGATCCTACAAGTGTGCTGAGGAATTCTGGCTGAGACAGGCAAATGGGGGGAACAAAAACATTCATCTTTCCTTTTCCCAATGCATGGGTTTGCCACTTCACCTAACTCAAAGAGCAACTTTGATGCCAAAAGAAGTGGGAAACTGGATGGGAACACTTTGTCTCCAGTGGATATTCTACATAACATGGCCCTCTTAGGAAATGCACAGAGTTTGTTCTCTGTGGTGTGACCTCTTTTAAACTTTTCTTGGCTTGGAAAAGCAGCTTACAGGCTTGGTGTTCATGGGAAAAAGCACATATGGAGATGCATTTCAGTGAAGGGATTGCAAAAGGAGAGAAATCTTGTATCTAGTGTCAAATACTTCCGGAAAGCGCGTGAAGGCCCTCTGGAATCATAAGTGTCTCTTGGAATTTCTTTGAGTTGTGTTTCTTTTTAATTAGTGATCTCTGAGAAAAATGCATAAAGTGGGGAAAGAGCAAGAGTGAGAAGGGCGTTGTATTGTGGGTTGGGCACGTTGTAAGTGGTTAGCAGTAGTCAGAATGGAAAACTGTGGTACAGAAGTAGGGGACTTCCATAAACCCTCCAGGCTGGCTCTTGGGTCTGTGCAGACAGTGCTGCCTCCAGGGAAAGCAAATCGCATGAGTTTCTTAGAGGGCTTTTTGATTTTTTCGTTTTAAAGTTTTTTTACAAATCGTTTTGTTATTTAAAGTGAAAAATATGATTCATCTTCCCAGCTTTTGGAATCTCCCCTGCAATTCTGGTGATATCCTGTGACTCTTGAATCCCAGCACCTGGAGTTAAGTGTTTTCTATCCCCTACGTAAAACCCAGTGTATGAGCCAATGTAACCTGTGTATTTAAAAAACAGAAAGAAAAGGAAGCATCCTATGTATGTGTTTGTTTGCTTTTTTAAATCACATGATGTCTGAGTTACTGTGGTGTATATTTTTTTTATGGGGCCTACACCGTAATCTTTTGGCCTCATGGGATTAACAGTAGGACATCAGAATTAAAGTTTTTAAAGAAACAAAAAGTTTTATGACTGCTTGTTTGCAAAGTCAACAATACGGCCTTCATCTTGTCTTCCTGATTGTTACTAAACTCCTTTGAAATTCCATCCTGAGAGTTTCTTGGGACAGAGGTCAGAGAAGACCTCAGACAGCTTTTGCTGCATATATGGGGAGGGGGGAGCAGTGAGGAGTTACTGATCCCTTTTGAGGAGTGTGGCCATCTTGTACTCTGGCCTTACTAACTACAGAGAAAGCTTGAATGAATTGCCTTCCCAAGGAGTCCTACTCTCTTGGCACTTCACATACTGGTGTCACTGCTAAGCTACATGAGCACCTGAAAACCAAGAGTGGGTTTAGCTAAACTGTGCTCCGCAAAGGAATTAGGATTAGCTCCATGTTGTGGATGAGCGGTTCGTGCTTCAGTTCCTCAAGGGATTTACCTGGGATCTTGCAAGCTGTCTGCAGACAAGTCTCCTGACTCTCAGTTAAAGGTCTTGCCTGCTGCATAACCCTTTGCTGCTGGTGGAGAGAGTTGAAATGTCATCTCCAGTTAGTTCCTGATTCACCCTTCCCAAAAGAACATGCAAACCTGCAAGCTCCTGGCTAGAACAGCACTAGGAAAGTCAAGAAGTCTGTGCTTCTGGTTTGCTGTTTGGCTCTCCTGATGAGGTAACCCACCACAGCCTCTTCCCAGGTGAATAATTTCTGGAGAAAATTACCTTTTTTGTTGTTTTTTTCTTGTTTGTTTATTTATTTATTATTATTTTTAACACTGGTGATTTTTGAAACCAAGGAGTGATCCCAGGACGGGATGCTACACAGAAAATACCTGACTGTGAAACAGTAATTAATCTTGCCTAAATTCATGGGTCCCTGAGAGTGACATAAGCACTATAAAAGAGTGGGGAAGGGAAGATGTGGTTGTGACCATAAAGCAGGTGCCACTGCAGGTATTCCTGTAAGTTCATGTGGTTATTTTCTTAATACTGTTCCGATAGCAGAGCAAATGGAAACCACTTTATACCAAACCAGAGGACTAGGTGTTCCAGCTCCTCTCTCTATTTCTTCTTCTTTGTCTTTTTAAATTTTCTATTTTATTTAATTTTTTTTCCAAAAGAAGCCGTGAACGTTTCAGGGTCTGGTTTGTTCCCAGGTGGGATCCTAACCCTTTTCCTGCTGGGAGAATACAGGGTCAGCAGGGTAATGCAGCTAATCCTCCCACAATTGTTAGTTTACTCAACTACAGCTGTTCTTGGTTTGGGGGAATTAAATTTGTATCCATTTGTGGCACTGAAGGGCCAGACAGGGGTCATAATGGTCTTCTGCAGCTGATCAAGAGTTCACTAGGTAGAATGTCCTGTGCTTAATATAATGACTTTTTGAGCCCTACTGGAAGCACCAGAAGTTTTGTAGTTGAGCTGAAAAAAATAGAGCCGTTTTCGCGTGTTACAGACACATTTTGTCTTGCTTGCTGCCCAAGGAAATTGTTTCCAAGTGGCCAGCTTCATGCTTTTTCCTTGCTTGAGTTTGAGCAGTCTTGCATCTCTTGGCCTTCACACATGCCCAGAGGAGAGAAGGAAAATAAATGTAAGGAAGGTGTCAAGGGTTGTTCAGGGGAAAGGGCAAGGCAGGGGGTTCATGTTGTTTTTTCCCCTGATGTTTAAACATTGTTTTAATTTTCTAGGTGATAAACTCTAGTCCTCTTTGGAAGAACTGTCTTGAGAATGAGTTTGTTATTAGCACATCACACCAGATAAGCAGAGGCAAGGTGTGTTTTCACACTCTGTGGTGCATCCTTTGCAAAACTCTTTTCTTTCTTGTTACCTCTGTATATATGAGATCAGGACATGACTCACCTGCTGTCAGTGTGCTTGGAGCTGTGCTTCTCTGTTCAGGTTCCCCTGCTGAGTAACATCTACAGTTGAGTTAAAACAATTTGTCATTTAACGTTAGCTAACTCCTAGACTTTTGAAATACAGTATTACTCCTCTTTTTGTGCAAAAATCCATATCTAGTAGGAAAAGTAGTGCTAGCATCTCTCTAAGTTCTTCCTAGTCCTTTTTTGCTGAGTGTACATCCAATAGTGACCTTGTCTGATAATTCATTTTCCCTGGAAAGTTAGAGGTTAAATTTAAAATAATTTTACAAGGTGAAATTACATGCACTGTTTCCCCTGTTCCAGATGCATGCCCTCTATACCTGAAAGGTACAGTAGATATTTGATGACTCCTTAAATATTTCTGACAGTGTGAAGAGGTATTAGATGAAAAGCACATGCTTTCCTTCTGGCGTAAAAGATTTTCTGTAAACAAATATGCCAAATACATTCTTAGAATATATTTTCATTAGGAATTTTCTTTCATGAGGTGAGGTGACTGGAATATAGCTTCAGAAAATAGATGTATGGCTTGGAAAAAGTCTGTCCTATCGTAATGAACAGTAAAAATACCTTTTCGTAGCAATAGCTTATCAATGTAATTTAAAAAGTTATGTTAATGACAAAAATAACTTTTAGTACCGGATCAAAATCTATTTTTGATATTGGCAAATTTCCCACTCATTATTTTGAAAACAGGAAATATGTCTTCCCAAATAACAAGTTAGTAGCATCCTTTACTCTTTCACTGATGTACAAATGTCTATCCTATAAAGCAGATGCTTGCTTCTTTCAGCTGGTTAATGGAGGTGTGAGTTTAAAACCTGACAATATTTGGCAGGGAGCAAAGTCCAAGATCTCTTTCAGTAGTATTATGAAGAAACAGCGGCTCTGAGGTAGTCTGTGCTTTTATTGCTCTGACACCCGATGAGCTGTGGGTAGCTTTTCCGCTCTAGGCAGGAGATCAGTCCATGGGTACTCCCCAGCTGCCTGGTGGGAAGCTGCATACTACCTGAGGTTCTGCCAGTCTCAGTTGCAGGCACATGGCCTTCAAGGGTCTCTGCAGATCCTGCTAATTCTTCTGTTTTATGGTGTGCACTGTCTTTGATTTCTTCTGGAGAGGCTGGAAGGACTTGGTGGTAGTCGATCTGAACTGGAGAGCTCTTCCCATTGCCTGGCAGTTTTAGAGGCCATTAAGGATTATGGAGTGAGAGCATCCCTGTTTCTCAGTGTCTGACTGCAGAAGCCTTGCAGGAGCCTGAAATACCTCCTCATTTCACAGGCATGGTTCTTAGCCAGGAAACCTCTGAACAGAATAATCAAGAATAGCTGGTGAGTTTGGAAAATCTTGGCTATCTTTGCTGGTGACCTAATTCTTGCAGCAAAGCTGCAAATCCGTAGGTCGCAGCAAAGCAGGTTACTGCCTCCTCTGCAACGAGGCAGGTTTCTGATGAATGGCACAGCTGCTTTGCAGGCATGTTGGCACTATGGAGGAGAACACTGTACTGACTTGGAGTCTGTGAGCACACTCTGTATTCCTAGAAGGATAATTACAATGGTATTAGTGAGACAGAGGGCACAGGGCGCTGTTGGCTATTTAAAGAGCAGGTCTATTTTTAACCAACTTTGTTCAAAGATGGAGTTTTTATTAGACAGGGCTTTATAATTAACCAGCCTGGATTGCATGTTGATGTTTACAGTTTACTTTGTATGTTCCCTGATAGTCAAATGCAGGATTGTAACCACATCTGACTGTCTGGGCAGGAAACTGCAGTACCTCCGTGGTTGACAGTGAGCAGATTGAAAAGGTGGCAAATGGTCTTGTGCAAGAACTGCCTGGATGTGGCCAGACTGGCATCAGCTGGGCTGTGTTTTCACTCAAAAGCAGAACGTGATGTAGAGCATTTCTGGCCTGTGATAGCTGTAAGGTTTAGTACATTGTTGTAAGCCCAGCTCAGCCTAAAAGGGTTTTAGCTGGTAACATCATGTTCTGTGCTATGGTAAAGTACAGTTAATTATATTCACCAGGGGTTAAAATACTTTATGATTAATGGCCAAGATCAATAATAGTAGATCCTCAATATGTGAATTTAGGGGGGAATCTGCTCCAGAACATTTATTGCTATTTGACATCTCTTAACAACTGCCCACATGACTTTCAAAGAACAGCATAGAGAAGCTGGGAGGAGGGCAGAGAAACTGATGAACAGGTCCTGAGGTTTGTGCTAGATCTGTATGAAAATGAAGGGGTGAGAGAAAATGCCAGGCATTGATTGACTCCATTCCTCTGCTGGGCAGATGGCCACCTATGGTGCTCTCATCACCTTGTCATTGTGAAGCCCAGGTTGGTTTTGATCTTTTTCTGCCAAGTTGAAGCAGCCTGTCTCATTGGTGCCTCTGAAGATCAAAGGGGTTACGAAAGGATGCGCAGTTATGTTGCTGAACAGTTCATTCTTGAGGAGTCATCTTCCAAAATGGTATAATTTTTATTACTGTGAGCATCAGTATTAAAAATTTTTTGCCATTCCTTTAAGCATCCTTAAGAGGGCAGAGAAATTACAGTTGGGCTCTTTTGGTTTCTGTTTTTGGTTGGGGTTTTTTGTTTGGTTGGTTTTGTTTGGTTGGGGGTTTATTTTTAATGATTTATTTAAGTGAAGCTTCTATCTTCTAGCCCTTTAGTTCAAAGAAGAAAACATG
Source organism: Sclerurus mexicanus (assembly GCA_013396755.1). NCBI lineage: Eukaryota > Metazoa > Chordata > Aves > Passeriformes > Furnariidae > Sclerurus > Sclerurus mexicanus. Next base: position 2,100,875 of record VWZF01006236.1, on the reverse strand, counting down.
AAAGTGTGCAACAAATAGGACCCAAAGGCCCAGAAGTTATTATGTGAATAAGATTAGCCCCAGATACCTCACTTTATCTTAAGAATCATAGTGTTGCTTTAGTATAATTGTTTGAGATCTGCTTGATTTAGTGCAGTCATGAGGTCCCGTTTTGATTTCTGTGCATTTGGCAGCTGTATTTTCGTTCCAAAGAGTTTCCAGTCCAGGAAGAAGAGGACAGAAACAAAAATGTGGGCAGGCCGAAGGATGACAGCTAGTGATAGCAGAGCAAACAGTGCTGGTCAGAGAACGGAATGAAAGGAAAGGTAATATAGACTCAGTGTGAGATGAGAGCAGTCCTACTCCCTGAAGTGCCCTCTGGGATGAGAGTGGGGCTCCTGAGTTTTCCCAAGTATCCTGTTCACAGCTGTGTCTGCAGTGCTGTGGCCTTGAATCCTGGAAGTGGAAGCTCTCTCACGTGTCCGCATAACTCAAGGTGTTTGTAGGCCAACCCCTGCACTCACTGAACCAATGCTATTTACACTTAATGTCTGTGCAGTGTAGACAGACTCACCAGCCACTGAAAATACAGCTGGAATTGTCTGTTTCCCCTTCATATTGGAGTCCAGGAGACACCTGTCCTGCGGGAAATCCAAATCTTTCAGCCACATCCCCCAGAATTCAATCAAAGGATTGGAGGCTGCCTGATTTCTCCTTCCTCCATCCCCCTCTCTTGCTTCTTTGATTTTGGAAAACCGTGAAGTAATTAATTTGCCTTCAAAATCACAGTGGAATTAGGAAAGTCCTTTCAATAATACTCAGTGTTATACCTAAAAGGATTTTAGGAAGGAGAGAGATTTTGACAGTTGTTATGCAGGGAGAGGTGGAGAGGGCACATCTCCTTCCGGACTGCCGTGGTGGGCTAGAAAGACCCGTGTTGGAACAGATCAGTGGTGGCAACGCACCGCTTGGCACGACGTTTGTTGGTCTTGCAGCTTCCATTTGCCAAGAGCCTGAAGCTCTTCCAAAGTTGACATCAGTGATGAGTCTTCCCATCTAGAAGAGCTGGGTGTGGAAGTAATTTCTCTGTGTGTGAGGGGTGCACTTGGCCATATGCTCACGCTGCAGTGGAAGGCCATGCAGGGCTCAGGGTCAATCAGGACAGGTTTTTAGGATGGCCTCTTTCAAAGTGTACAATGGAGAGTGTGGGCAGTATATTTGAAGGTGAAACCCTTGCTTTATGCTTACCTCAAGGCTTTGCAGCATTTGTTGCAGATGTGGAGAAGGGTTTGTGTGCTGCAAAACTGGCCATTTTTTCTGAGCATTTCAGTTTTTTGGTAAGATGCTCCCTTTCCCATTGTACCTTGTTTTGGTTTTGTGGCTGAGGTGGCCTTTGGACAATAGGCAGCAGTTGTAGAGTGCATCAGTACATTGCTGTTTGTATTTTGTTTCCACTTATGGGCTTGAATCATGATGCTGCTTTCTTACACACTGTGCCACCCATTATCTGCCTGGTACGCAGCTTGTCACCAGGCAAGGGTGTGTTTACTGGTTTGACTTTGAAAAACTTCATTGCCTTGGGGTTGGGATTTTTTTATTACTATTATTGTTCTTACAGTTGTTTAATCATAGATCTCTCCATTTGTGGTTTGTTTTCCACTTGCGCTTGACATGAGAATAGAGTTGAGTGCATGTTCATCTCTAACTTTTGCAAACAGACCTGATATGGTTAAGATCAGGTTAAAAATGTTGCCCACAGAACTTTCTTGGTCCTTTAAATTCCTGTTTATACTATGTTGTCAAGTCTTTTTATTGTCAGTCCTAAATTTTCATTTCTTTGTTTATTTTAAATGGTAGATCTCTACATTTAAAAAATGTAAACATACAAAGTATTATTTTCATTTACTTTTTGGTAATGGTACATTTTATTAGCATTTAGAATACAAATATTCCTACATGCCAGGGAGCTATCAGTGGAAATTGACTGGAAACAAAGAGTCACATGAACAAGTATCTTCTTCACCTGGGAGCAAACGCAGGAAAACAACCGTGAGAAGAGACCTGATTTTAAATCAGAAAGCAAGGCTCGTTCTGAATGGTTTCACAGCTCAGGTGGGGGATATTAACTTTAAACTCTGTGTTTCTGAGCCAGGCCTCCTTCTCAAACATGTGTCCGGTCCCTGGAGCACTGTGGCTTTGGGGTGAGCTGGTGTGAGTGTGTTTATTGCAGGCTGGCCGGGCTCCACCGCAGCCTCGCTGCGCGGGGCTCGAGGACTCAGCCTTGCGTAAGGTGCTGCAGCAGAGACAGCATGGGCTCCTCCAGGCTGCATCCAGGTGCTTGACAAGCCTTCAGTAAAGCAGGGAGCACACAGCTTGCAGGGAGGGCTGGCCTGGCAGTCAGAGACAAGAGTCAGGAAAAAATGTCAAGGCTGTTGGAGATAATCAGCCTCTGACCTGTGAATTGCTTTTAGAAGGAAACCATATTTTCCCCGTTTTTCCTGCCTGGTGGTCTTTGCATGTGTTTCTCATTACTTTTATCTCAAAATCATTTTTGTCAACTGAATTATTGATGTGGACTCACATGCGTTTCTCCAGGAATTGCTTTCTTTAACCAGGGATCCCTTCTGAATATCTTAGGCAATCTATTAGCTCTGAAATCCAAACAAAGTTGGTGGTTTCTAATTTCAGGGTTAAATTAGATTTGATTTTTAAAAGGCATAGAGGGAAGAGAAAAAGGGCAATAATGTCCTTTTCCATGTTAGGATCTTCCTTCTACTGGTTCTTTTGATGCTTCTTTTCGGTTTGGTTCTGTTTTTTTAATATGTCTTGGAGATCAAGTGTCTGATTCAGCCTCAGTAGAACTTGAGCATATTCCTAATGTTGAGCACATGCTTAAATCCACTCTTGAATTCAAGCCCTATAGACCTGCAGGCATAGTATAAAAATATCTGGGAAATGTTTTTCTTTTCCCTCAGATGCTCCCTTCTTTCAACATACAAAATTAAGAATTCAGCATTTTGAACGGCCGCTGGAGGCGAGTTGGTCATTTCCTGCTGGGAGGGAGACTTGATCTTTTAAAGATGGGAAGAGACTGGTGTGTGTGTCTGCGCGTGTGTGTGTTTTGCACATGTTCAGGCCTTGATTCAGCAAAGTCTCTCAGCAGTGTCTGACTAGGGGATAGTGCTGAGTCTGGTAAACCTGCTGCTTCGAAGCTGAGCGTGTGCGTGTGTTTCACTGGCTCCTCAGCACAGAAAGTTTCTTTTCTGTTTCCATCGCTTCTGCCCCTGGTGGAAACTGGGGAAAAAACCCGCACAAATCCCAAACTTGTTCTAGCAAAGGAGCTGCTGTCTTTCCAGGGATGTCAGCCTTCAGGGACTGCTCTCTGACAGCTGTGCCTGCATCCAGAGGGAGATGGACTGGGCAGTGGGGGGGTCACCTGCTTGTCAGGGGATGCACAGGAGTTTTGGCTGAGTTCACCAGGGCTCAGGGAGCAAAACTGCCAGTGGCCTTACAGCCCTGGACTGGTCCTTGCAGGGAGCCCTCGGGCACTGAAGGTGGGTAGGTTTCTAGCCCCTGTGTAGCCACTTTGTGACCAGCAGATACAAGATGTGGAGCTGCCACCACAGGCCCCTCAGCTCTCTGGGGAGTTCCCGGCAGAGAAGAAGCTGGTGGCTTTGTGCCCAGCTTGCTGTGGTGCAGAGTGCTGGGGTAGGTTGATTCCTACCCAAACTCCTCAAAAATGTACTCAGAGGCATGGGGGAAGGAAATGGGAAATTTTTTTTGCACCCACACCTTTTTCTGCACTGCAGTTTCGATTGAGGCAAGAGAGCGCGCAGTTTTATCCTGCAGTGGGATTTGCGTGTGTGTTGTACAGTGAGGCAGCTGAAGCTATGAGCAAAAAGCACGCATAAATAAAGGCTTCCTCCCTGTGCTTTATATAATCAGAGTGGGTGATGTCATTGGGAGCTGGAGAGGAGAGCAGGCTGTGAAATTACAGCCCTCTGCAGCCAGGCAGAGCCAAGTGCAGGGGGGGGCTGCACAGAGCAAGAGCCAGGCTCTGCTCTGATAGAGGCTCAGGATGGAGGGCCTGGGTGCTCATGCTTGGGGGGAGCTAGGGGATAGAAGTGGATAATCCAAATACAGTCAGAAGCTCTAGAACAGGCACAAAGGGAAAGTGGGGAGAACAGCAGGTGTTCAGTGGGCAGCGGTGGGGCTGCCATTTCAGGGCCCAGCATGCCCTTCCTCCACATGCAGCCATCTATAGCTTGTGGATCCACTGACAGGGCTGTGGGGCTGCTGAGCCTGCTCATCCCTCTTCTGCTTCAGTCTCCTGGCCCATTGTAGCTACTGGCAGAGAAGAGGGGGCATCCTCTGTGTGCTTGCCCCCCACATCCCCAAGGAGCTTGCTTCTAGGCTTCTCCTTGCCCTGCACAGGGGAGGAAGCAGAAGCAGCGGAAGGGGTTCTGTCCTAGCCAGAGTGGCCAGGTGGAGCAGCATAAAAGGTGATCCTCAGCTTTTTGGGGCAGGGCTTGTGTCTGGTTTTCTGAAGCCTCTCAGGCACTTTGCTCCTTTTCTGGCCATCCTGATGCCCCACATGGGAATCCATAACAGGAGTCTTCCCCCTCATCAAGCTGAGCACAAAGGGAGCACCAGGCTCCCTTTCCCTTGGGAAAGTGGAGAGCTCCCTCCTTTTTAATCCTTCACAGATTTCTTCTTAACACATCCAGCACCTACAGTGTGCTTAGGATGCTGCTGTGAGAGCCAAGTTTTTTTCCAAGGCCACTTAGGCAGCAGAAAGGGCTCCAGCTTTTCACATCTCCCTGCAGCTAGCATGCAAAGGCTTCGGCCTCCACTGAAACTGGAATTCTCCTTCTGTCATCCTCTGTCTTCCTCGGCATCTAGGCAGTGAGAGGCAGCAGCCCTTCACACCAAGCCCGCGTTGTTTCTCTGTTATATAACAATATGGGCATTTAGACTTGTTTTTCCAGATATTGGCAGATGCGTCAAATATTGGCATAATCCAGTGGTTTACATGGAAAGCCGTCTGGCTCTGTCTGGAGCCTGCACAATGCTGGTATTTTCATTGAATACAAGAGTCTGTGGCATTGTCAAAGCCACATTGCAACAGAGTCCAGGTAAACAAGGGGAAAAGACACTTGTATCGTGGCCTGAGCAGTGGAATTACAGCTGCCCAGGTACAGCTCCAGGATTCGATAAGAAGGTAATGGATTTGCGATTGCTTTGTCTCCGAAATGGTCTTAGCTAAGTCTTCTGTGATGCTTTTCACAGAATCACAAAATCATTTAGGTTGGAAAAGACCTTCAGGATCACTGAGTTCAACCTTTGACCAATCATCACCTTGTCAATTAGACCATAGCCCTCAGTGCCACGTCCACTTGTTTCTTGAACTCCTTCAGGGACAGTGACTCTGCCACCTCCCTTGGCTCTGCAGTTTTGTTTCTGATGCACCCTCAGTGCACCAGACCTGCCAGTGTGTGTGCTCTGGTTTAAGGACCCTTCATGGTGTGCTGGGGCTGTTGGAAGTTGAGAGAGGCCGAGGACTGTGATGAGGTTAGATTTTAGAGATAAAAAGGAAGGTATTGAACACTGTGGAGGGGAGAGAGCTGGGGAGGCTGTTTGATTTGATCTCTGATGGAAAGCAACACGCTCATGTGCCAGGACAGTTTGTGGGTTTGGTTAATCTTTCCTCTCCCAGCTACACTGGGCCAGGGAGCTCCTGAGCGGCTCTGACAGTGTCATTCCCAGCAGTGAGAGTTGGCTGGGCTGCAGGGCCTGGCAGTCCCTGGCTGCAGCAGCCTGTGCAGGGAGGCTGGCCTGGCATGCTGCTCTGTGGCATTGGAAAGCCCTGTGCATTGCCCTCGGTTAGGCTGCGATTGGAGACTTGATTGCACTCACATTTGCAGTGGTGTCAAAACTGAGTGTGTCTCAGCTCAGAGTGCAAAACAGGGAAAATCCAACAGCAGCACAGAAGTAATTGTTTTGGTCAAACCTCTTACAAAACTGCCTCAGCTCAGCCAGCACCACCTGCCCCTGCAGCCCAAGCCATGCTATGTGCCCTCATGAGCTTATCAGCTCACGCCACACGGCGTGTCAGGCAGGTGTCCCCTCCTGATGCCTGGTGTGCCAGCAGAGGCCATCACCCCTGCTGCAGGCCATGGCCTTTGGCCACTGGCCAGCACAGCCACTGGCAGGAGTGGCTTCTTTGCAAACCATCTGCATGGACCTCTGAGGGGGGTCCAGGACTGGAGAAATGTCCCCTTTGGGGCCACAAGTGCTGGGGAAGTAACTGCCAGTTTTTCCAGTGTCCTGATGAGGGCAGACCTTCTGACTGCTCTGCCTTCTCCCTACCCTCATCAGGGCCTGCAGAGTGCAGTAATCTTCTCCAGTCCCCTGTGGTTCTGGGGCACAATAGGAAATGTTTCAAGTGTCCAGGGTCTTATTACATGGCTGGACCTTTGCATACAACTTCCATGTGCTTAATCCATGGTTGATCTTGTTGAGTGTGCACATAACCCAGCCTTTGACGTGGCAGATCAGTGCCACACTTTTCATCGCTGTCTCAGCAATCCAGCCAGTGCTTGCTCCTGCCCAAAGTTGATCACTGGTTCCAGGAACTGCAGTTCCTGGTGCAGCACCTCCAGTGCTGAGCCTCTGCCCAAAGCTCAAGCTGTAGATGTGTTGGCCATTTCTCTCTGCATTTAGGAGTGAACTTTGCCACTGGTTAAATGTTGATTCCTCAGACTTTTAGTTTTCTATTACACAAATAATTTGCTTTTCACCATGGGCTGGCAGCTGCCGTTGCCCAGCAGGGCAGGAGGTGTCTGTGTTCCCTACCCGTAGCAGGTGCTGTGGAGTCCCCAGATCTGTGCACACATCTTGAGCTCTACTCAAGCTGCGTTTTTAACTTGGGCTGATGTGTAGGTGAAGTGTGTGGCTGGAGCTTGTACTTGTGCTGTGAAGGGACACATCCTGCTCTGTGCTGCAGCTTGATGGCTGTGCTCTGCCAGCTCGGACTCAGTGATTGCCTCTGTGGACGTTCAGGAATTCTGTGTCATATCCAGAAATGGGTTCAAAACCCAGAATATCTTTGACTACAAGATCCTGCTCCTCTTCCTTTCTCTAGCTGCAAGAAGCCAGTGTCCAGTCTCCCAGGGGATAACACAAACTATAGTGGCAGTGTGAACCAGCAATCTTTTTTCATTGCTTGCTCTATTGGGTCATCATGGGACATAGGGCAAACATCTGTAGTGAGTGCACACAACTCCTTATCAAGCTCTACATTGAAAATGGGCTTCCAGGTGGAAAAAAATCCCCATGTCAATCATAGGGATTCAATGACAGTAGGGTTTGCCTTAGAGCAAGTTGAGAAGTAAAAGATTAGATTGATGTGATTCCTGTTTTTTCAGTTTGATTTTTGGATTATGATTTCCCTTTCTCCACCCCTCCATTTGTTAATATTTAATGGAAAACACGTGTTCTTCAAGGCCCTTGCTGGTCATATGCAGCCCCGTGACTGTTATTGAGACAGAATGATGGACCCTCTGTAAAGAGATTTATAGTCGAAACTGTGAGGAGCTCACAGCTACAGCCCAGCCAGTGAACATTCCCCTGCACTGACAGTTCATCAGTAAAACCCCTGACCCTTCCACCCTTAATCATCCTTGCTTGTCACTGACATAATTGCCTGATTACAGACTCCTCTCCCCCACCCCTTTCAAACTGGGCGCAATAGTGCATTTGAAAAACAAATGGAAATGAACTGTCCATGCTCTTTTTCTTCGTCTTTTTTTTTTCTCCTTCCCCTGCATTGAGATGGATCAGGCTAAGATTCAGTTTCTTTGTGCATGAGCAGGCACTGGGATAGGCTTTCAGGACTCTTTTGCATTGGTGTTTCTTGCATGTGAATGGTAAAGCTGATGTCATTGTGTTATTGATTGGGATGACAACTTTGGACATAAATCATTAATGTCTGGGAAAGAGAGAGGGAGGGGAAAAAGGCAACACACACTCGATAGTTTTCCATAAATCTGCTGTTCATTCCTGCATATGTGATACAGAGGAGGAGACAACAGGAACAGTTTTCCTGTGCAGCCCCAGGATGATGTGCTTTGCTGCTGCTTTCTGAACCATTTTCCCCAGAACGTGTTGCCATATTCTTCAGAAAATGGCTCTTATCATCAGCAATGCTGTCATGCTGGAGCCTGTCTTTGTAGATCTGAGCCAAGGTCAGAAGACTGCCCAGGGGAAGGTTTTGGGTTCTTTCATTCCCGCAAACCTTGCACCCCCAGCAGCATTTCAGTTCTGGGCCTAGGAAGGAGTAAGAGTGTAGTTCTTGGGAATTACCACCTCTCTAGCTCCTTGAGTTGCCTGCAGGGATTGTTTCAGCTTTTTGAGCTGCCCATTTTTCTCTTGGATGATCTTAATTTTATGCAAAAAAGTGCTTAGATCAGTTCATGTCCTCAAGCCAGCAATGTACAAGTGTGCAGAGGGTAGCAGTCATTCAAAACAGCTTTCAGAAAAGTTCTCAGCAAAACAGACAACAAACAGCTCAGAGAGGGGGAACCCATGAGGTACTTGCACCTTTTGTCTGTGTGCCTTTGCCCCTGCACAAAGTTCATCCAGATGAGTCAGATTATCAGTCCAGACAGCAAGAAAATAAACAGTGTCTGTCAGAGGTGAGCAATAATGCAAGTATTGATGAGTAGCTGATGTTTGAAGGGTAAATAGTTTAGTGGCAGTCTGTCCTGGTACCTGTGGAGAGTCTTGTGATGTGTGGAAAGAGGGAAACGTGAAAACCGCCTTGCGGTGGGGCAGTAGAGAAGGAAAAGGCATTCCCTTGCTGGAAGCACAGCTCTGATCCTGCTCTTGTCCCATTGCAGCCGAGCTCACCTCCGCCTGTGTCTAGAACGCTTGAAAGTTCTGATACCGCTCGGACCAGACTGCACCAGGCACACCACGCTTGGGCTGCTCAACAAAGCCAAAGCACATATCAAGGTAAGAGCTGCTTTTCCCAGCTGCTTTCAGCGTGGGCTGTTGAGAAGTGCAATTCAGTCGCTCACCCTTGCTACCCAGAGGTAACTCTGTTGAAGGAGACTAACAGCTTTTAAACATAAATTTCAAAAAAAAAAAAAGGAAGTAAGTCTTGCCCTCGTGGTTAATCATTTATCATTGCTACAATTCCACATTGTTGAAAGAGTCCATAATGAACTCCGTTAACTAAGGGAATGATGGATTTAAAGAGCAGGGGTGTTGTTCTGATTTATGAACATTCGTTGATAGCTGCATCTCTTCAAATAAAAACATACCTATTGTTGAATGACTGCATTCTGATGGGAAATTAAGCTTTTTTTCTGGTGTGCTAGTGAATTTCCACCGTTGAAGCATTAGCACAAACAACAAGAGTGGGAGACAGGGTTGGCTTGCTGGAGTTTCTTGTGTGTACCTGCCAGCCAGCTCAGTGCACTTTTGGCTTCACTTCTGGCAGAGTAAAACGTGAAAAGAAAATGCAGCATTGTCAGTATCTGGGAGAGGCTGAAATATTAGTTGCAGGTCAGGATATCAGGAGGGAAGATGGGTGATGAAGGAGAAAAAGCACTGCCAAAGGGATAGAGCTAGCCTGAAATGACTCCTTATGCAATGTGCTTGTCGTAGGAAACAAAGAACAGTGCCCTGGTAGATTTCCCAGCTGTGATCAAAGAAATCTGTAGTAGGTTATGTAAATCACTTACTGAATAGAAAACTGTCTCTGAGAAATCCTACTAAACCGTGCAGTAAGGAACACAGAGCTCCCAGGGCACGTTTTTATGTTGGAGCGGATCATAACAAACCCTGGAGTGGTTTGGTTCAGGGAGTTGAGGCCCCTTCGTGGGCAGATGCGGTAGTGCAGGTGTCTGATCCCATGTGGAATGACCCACAAAGTGCTGCAATTCACATCGTTTCCCCTGGAGAGGTTCGGTCCTCAGAGACTCTTTGTACTAATGGGTATGATTTATCAGGACTTGAGAGGTGGAAAGATGTGGGGAGATGGCATTGTGCTTGGAGACTGCAAGGCAGCTTGGTTCAGGGGTCTTGCAGCTTAAATCCTTCTGGGACTTGGGAAGGTCTAAGCAAGGCAGGTTGGAAGGGCAGTGGAGGTGGGAGGGAAGGAGAAGAGGATGAAACTAATTATTCAATCATATTTGATCATGTCAGAAACTTGAAGAGGCTGACAGGAGAAGCCAACACCAGCTTGAGAACCTGGAACGAGAACAAAGATTCCTAAAGAGAAGACTGGAACAACTACAGGGTCCTCAGGAGATAGAGCGAATACGAATGGACAGCATTGGATCTACCATTTCCTCGGATCACTCGGACTCGGAGCGAGGTGAGTGTTCCTGAACTAGCATGGAATCCCTAGGAGTCTGTGAAGTGAGAGCATGAGATTCATCCATTTCTTGTCTCTCAGCTACCCCCTTCTTATGGCCCTTGATACTTAGATTGCTGATTCTGCTCATACACGTGCACACATACACACATATGGAGAGTTTAGTATTTTGCATGAGTTTTAAGTCTGGAAGAATTGTTGCTGACAACTTGAGCTGATTTCTGTAGCATTGAAAGTGATGGTAAAGTTGGGACACCCATTGTACTTTTTGATCTACTGAATTTCTTGGCAACACAAAGAGGAAGATGTAAGAAGATATTAATGGGACTGGAATGGATGCTTTATACACCTACCCCTTATCTTTTTTCCCCCAAGCTTCCCATAGAGTTCATCTCCTCAGATAAAACTGGCTAGAGATGATCTGAATGGCTAGTTGAATTCAGGTTAACTTTCTTTTTTAAAATATCTCTGCCGTGGAGAGAACTTTAGGCACAGTAGATGGTTTGATATTTACTGACAGACTTGAAGAGTCTGATGTATAGTTTGACTGTGAGTCTATAGTTTAAAAAAAAAAAAAACCCTCTGAAAAATTCCTAAACCATATGGGAACCAAGATACCTGGTTAACTAGATCTTTGTGTTTTAAGTCTTCCTTAGAAACAAGATGTCTGTTCCAAAGTCCACTGAGCATCTGTGAGAGTAACCCCAATTCCCATGGTAATGCGTTGTAATGCCCTGTAGGAGTGGTCCTGGCTTTGCCAATATAATGTCAAGCAAGTAGCATGTTTAGGGGGTAACTTCATTCTATTTTCTCTATTGCTTTTCTATTGCTATTTCTCTATTGATTTTATCTGTTTCTTCTTATTTCCGTTACTGGGGCAGTAGAGGTCCAAAGAAAGAAGTGGTGCAACAAGTTCAGTGTGTGGGGGTGGCTTACCTACGCTGATAGAGTGGCCTGCATGTGAAGGAGTCAAACCCCTTTGCCAAATCCCTATAAAAAACTGCAATCTGGTATCTAGCCTTTTTATGAATTTTGTTCACAGCCTGTCCCATTCCAGGGAGAACACTGAAAGCCTTTTTGGCAGACTGCTGCTTCATCCCCTGCGTCGGGGGAGTCCCAGCAGCTCTCTGGCTTGAAGGGAGCAGTGGGGTGTGTGGTGCTAACCTCTGTGCATTTCTCTCATTTTCCTTTCTAGAAGAGATTGAAGTGGACGTTGAAAGCACAGAGTTCTCCCATGGAGAAGTGGACAATATCAGCACAACCAGCATCAGTGACATTGATGATCACAGCAGCTTGCAGAGTATTGGGAGTGACGAGGGTTACTCCAGCGCCAGTGTCAAGCTCTCGTTTGCTTCCTAGAACCAAGTGAGACAATAGTGCAGGGTGAATGATTTCACTGGGGTGATCAAACTGGGTCCTAGATGCCAGTATCCTCTTTCAGAAATGACATATTGACAGCTAGTCCTGGAGAGACCTGTATATAAAGCTTTTTGGGTAAAGGAAGCCTCCCCAGAAACCTGTATTTGTTCATTTTGGTCATTTTACCAATCCCAATTTCTGCTGGCAAAAAGTTAGACCAAACACTATCCCTTTGAAGTCAGTGAAATCCGTTTGTTTCTGTGGGACCTGGATCTAGACCTTAGTGATGAAACACTTTGTTTTGAATTTATTTGTTTGAAAGAGGATACTAGAGACTCATCCCTCTCTTTCTGTCATGAGATCTGAGAAATGTCAAAATTTCTTACATTGCATTCAGGTTGAACAACCTAATTTAGGCCCTTCTGAAGAGCTTTTGTGGTCCTAAAAGGACCGTATCCTACAGTTTATCACAATCCAATGCTGTCATAATGTACTAGGAAATCTAAGAAGGCTTAGCCTAGGAATAACAGTGACAATAATGCTTAAGGTCTCATTCTGTGCCCAGAGGGAGAGGGGCAGCAAAGAGAGTTGTTCAGGGGAGAACACCATTCAACTCAGCTTTCTGTTGGACATCATTTGAGAAGTGAGTACCTCTGATGCCTGGCTAAAGCAGGAGGTGCACACTTGTAATCTACCAGCACATCGTGGGCTGTCATGCCTCGGGCTGTGACCCTGACAGAGATCTCCCGGTAGATGTGTGTTCGTACACAGCCAGCTGAGGGCAGAGGAAACCAGCACACACGAGAGGTGACACGCCAGAAAGTCATGCCCAGATACTGAGCCACTATGACCTTTTTATTTGAGGCGATTTTTTGATAAACATTTGTAAATGTGTTGGGAGGGAAAACACCCCAAGTCTGATGCGTCTTTTTAGAGCTTGTCCATATGAAACCTTAGATGTCTTTTATATGAATTTATGCCATGAAAAGATCTCTGTTTTGATGAAGCACTTGACCCAATGAAATGCGAAGATGCTTTTTTTGCCATGCACACAATGGATGAAGGCTGTGCTAGCTGGAAGAGGCCAGGTTTGGTGGGGGTTTCTTCAATTTTCTTTTTAGAATCATTCCCTTTGCTGACTTTTGAAGTTCCAGTCCAGTAGTTAACCTAGTTAAGCTCAGCACGTCTCTCATGTTAATGTAACGTTTTGACTGCACGTCCTTTTCCCAAGGGCCTTGCCATCCTGTCTGTGCAGGTGCTGTTAAGAGCTGTTATAGCGAATGTTTTCTAATTTTCTCTGAGACAAGCATTCTAACCTGCACTTTGAGGGCTTTGCTTTTTTATTTTTGTCTTTTTAATGGCCAGGATTATTTTGTTTTCCAAGTTTTAAAAACCTTAATAGAGTCTTCACCTATGGCATTGTTTGAAACTTTGTATATCCTTAAGTAATTTAACTACCCCTCATTACTAAGAAAAAAAGAGGAAAAAATGCTTTATAAAATTCATAACTTATTGCTGATTTGAATGGGTTGTTAATTTCAGTCCTTTAGATTTTATTTTATTGTTTTAAGTAGGGTTGGGCAAAAAGAAGTAAAATAAAATAAAAAAATAAAGACAACCATATTTAGCAGTGCAGTGGAATTGTGTTTAAATGTTAGCATATGGTCCCCATTAAAGTAGCACTTTAACGCCATTAAACATTTCTGTATCTGAAATGAGTTGTGTTCTTCCATCTTGGTCATTCGTATCACTTTAGCCGAGTGTTTGTTCTCCTCATGCCCTTCAGTCCCGCGGTGAGAAGATCCTGAGTGAGTCTGCTGTAGACTTTTGCACTGTGTTTAAATATTCTGATGTTTCCCCCACTCTCCTCCAAAATTTGGCATCCCCTGTAAGAGGCACAACACACATGTTTGAGTAGAGAAATAATCTTTCCATGGCTGTAATGAATTATTTCTGTTTTGTTTGAGGTTTTTTCAATTAATTTGCTTACTAAGTCTGCGTCAGGTTGCAGTTGTTAAATGTGTTTTCACTTGTGTGTGGGTAATCCAGTGGCTCAGTCCATCTGTTCTTCTTCTGGGAGGTTACCTGGCAAGAGCAGAAGTCTGCCACAGAGAGAATTGAGCTCTAGGTTAACAATTGGAGCCTGAGGGCTTTCAAAGAAATGCTGCTTGGATTTATGTTTCCATATAATTATATGGGTCCATATAATCTCTGGGTGACACAAGGTTTGGGACAGTCTGAAGAGTGATGAAAAGTGGGAGACTTTAGCTCTAGACAAGGCCTTATTTATTTATTATTATTCTCCTTGGTGGTGTTGACCAGTGGCAGCCCTGGTGGTGAGCAGTTGAATACCAGTGGGATTTATTTATTTACAACCCTTTTTCTGTAGCTGTCTCACCACCTCCTCTTTCCTATTATTCCTATTTGTTTTAAATGCCCACTTGGGAGAGAATTATCACAGCTGAGAAATACTGGATTTCAAGGGGTGGAGAATGGCTGTGCTCTCCTAGTTGGTATAAAATAGTGCCGTGTCTATGGTTTGGAATGCTTGCTTGTATGCTCATGGGCCAGTTTGGTATCTCCTGCCTTTTCTAGCATTGTGGGCTCGATGGGAGTCCTGATAGCAAGTGCAAATACAATGGGGAAAATGTCACAGGAGATGAGCTTCCATCACCAGCCAGTAGCAGTGGTCCACCCAGGAGAAGGTCCTGGAATAAAACAAAATTAAGAGCCTTTATAATAGCTGCTAAGACCTGTGGTTGGTTGCTCTGGTGCTGAGTTCTTTGTGGCAGATCTTAGCAGATTTCAACTGGAGTTTGGATAGTTTCTTACATGATGGAAACAATTCTCTGGTGTTTCGAAGTTGTCCTGCCCTGCTTTATTTCTGCATTGTGTACTCTGCAGTTTCTGTGGGTGTCTCATCCTTTGGCAGTGAGATGGTCTCGCGCACTACTGACCTCGTGAGAGAGATCCAGCAGAGCAAGCCAAATGTACTGGTTTTCCCCAGAAAAGTGCTCACAGCAGGTTGTTGTGTGCTTTGTCTGACTCTGTCCCTGAGTTTTGTTCATTCATCCCAAAAGATGGACACTGAAAGCTTGTTGCTGTTTGGGTTCCAAACTCTAGTACTGTTTAATGCAGAGATGTGTCGAATTTGTGCTGCTTGCAAGGCCTGGTTTTACTCCTTTGCAAGTCCAGAGTAAAGTCAAACACTTCACTCCCAGTTTCTCCTCTGTGGCCCTACGTTCTGCCCACCACATTAACTTTAGTTTCATCCAGAATAACACTTACTCACCACATCATATTTGGGTGTGGAATCACATTTTCCTTTCATCTTTGCAAAAGTGTGTGAGGGTCTTTTATGGTTTGCTTTGTGGCTGCTGTTGTTTTTCTGATTTATTTTTGTGATTTCTACGATAACAGAAATCCTAAATCTATTCTTCATTTAATTTTACAATATTATGTATGGTGACTTTTCCTGTAAAACCAGAATTGGATGCACTTTCCTGAGGGCACTTCCTCACACAGCACAGCTCCCTTGCAAGCTCATTCTGTCAAGTCCTCCCTCTGTAAATTAGATCCCCGGTGGGTCCCTTTGCTACAGACAAACTCATTAAAAAGACCATCCAGCATTTTCCTTCTTTTGACACGAGTGTATTACGGAATGTCATCTCGTGTCTGCAGACAAGGTGGAGATGACTATCTGGCTGCATTTGTCACGGTTATCCTGTGGTGAGTTGTCACTTGAAGGTCATTTTAATGTCCATTCCATTAGCAGCATGTCAGTGACGAAGGTGGTCTCAGATCTGGCTGTCTGAAGAAATCTGTAGGTCCGTAGAAAGGGGCTTAACTACACAGACTTATCATTTTCCAGGTTTTGTGATTGTGTTTTCCTTTTGTCCATTTGTTGCTTGTTTGCTACCATCTGTTAGTGGCCTGTGAGCTCCAGCCTCCTGCTTTTCAGCTCTTTGTTCTTTTGTACTTGCTGTTCCCTGTTCCTTGTCTATGTTGCCCTGTTGAAATGGATGAAACATTTGGCTTCATGGAAGTAGGATCCGTCATGTGTACTAAATGGAGGTAGTTGTTCTTTTTTTTCCCCCAGGATCATAAGCTTTTCTTCTGGCTTATTTTCTGACACCAACCATGCATCACTGGGGTGACTTCCTGGAAGAGAATGCTAAAAAACAGGCCTTCATTCTGAGGTTATGGTAGTGATAAGAATGAAAAAGTCCATAAAACCAGAATAATGTCTGGGTTTTTTCCTGGGCCTTTGTCCTATAGACAGATTCTCTGGTGAATGATAAATTCTGTGACCTGATAGTGACTGAAACTCCTCTGCATCAGCAGTTCAATCTCTGAATTGTCCTGTGGGACCCTCAGGGAAGAGGAGTGTCACCTTCTGCCTTTCTGTTCCCCCATCTGCAAAAACACCTAGAAAATACAGATGGGTTGTCAGATTTGCTTGAAATGTGCCAACAGATCTGAGTGACGTTTGGGAGGATGAACATGGGAGAAGACAGTGGAGTATGCACACACAATGTTTTCCTTGGGGGTGACCTGTTACAGAAAGGCAAGTTGTTTAATGGGGCATAGTAACATCAGCACTGCTTCTCTGCTCATTTCCTCCTGCAGAGAGGACTGATCCCCTTAGTTAGGCAGGGGCAGGGATAGGGAGTCTGTGCGTGTTGGTGCTATGGCTGTGGTATTAAATTTCTAGTGTGGAGGGTTCTCTTTGGGTTGCTAAAACTAAATTTGTCTCACAAGAGACTCCTGTGTTGAGGTTCCTTCAAAAACGGCAAGGATTGGGAATTGCTGAGCAGCCTCTGGGAGGGTGGACGTGTCTTACAAGGTGTGTACTTGTATGGAGCTGAAGTCACACTGTGCCAGTGGCCTGGCTGATGCAGGTCAAAGGTGTGAAATGTCATTTCCTCTTGGAAAGATCTTCAACACTAACCGTGGGTTAATGTATTTAGCTGTGGGTAATAATTTTTGTCACACTGGAAAAAAAATCAGCCTATTAGTTTGTAGTACCCCAGTGAGGCCCAGAGCAAGCTGGTGGGGTGAGGTGGGTAGTCTGGCCTTTACCAGGTTGTTCATCATCTTGGGTTCAGTCTGCTGTGCTGCAGACATGTGATGAAGCTTTATTTTAATACAGCAAGGATACAGCTTCAGCAGGGATTAATTTTGATCTTGAGGGATGTTGCAGCAAAGCAAAATAAGCCCTGAAGGAATTTAAAGCATTTTATGGTGGTTCTAACATGGTGGTTGCTAGTCATAATGTACCTAGACCTAGTCCATGGGCTACCAGTGCTCCTGCTAGTGCTCAGTTCAGCTAAGGATAGGAAATTATTTCCATTTAATCTCCTTTCAAAAATACATGTCTCAAAACAATTCATTGGTTTGAATCTCCTGGAAGGCCTGATGGGGAAATACAAAAGTCTTTTTCTTTCCCAGAGTGGTGGACAATGGTAGAAAATAATACCCAGTGTCCCAGGAAATACCAGGTGCAGCAGGTCAGTCAGACAGGTAAAGTGTAAAATGTAGCATTGCTCACATTCCTCATGGATAATGTCTCTTTGGGAAGGAACACCACCTGTGTCTCAGTGAGAGCAAGACATCTTCAGTCAGCACCCACTGCGGGAAAGCTTTGCACTTCTGTACAGACCAAGGAGTCACTGCAAGGCGAGTTCAGCACAGAAAGGTAATTGCTTTACAGAAGGAAATAACTGAGTGCTTTTGTGCAGCAGAGCCTTCAGCTGAACACCAGAGTTTTGAACATTGCTGACTCAGGTTGCTGGCTCAGGTATGTGGCAATGAATGTTGACTGGTGTAGACCAGTTAATAAAACTGGGAAATAAATTGTAAAAAAACCCAAACCAACCAGAATAGTAGAAGGCACACAATTTGGGTTACTTCAGCATTTGTAACATAAGGAACTCTTGTGTTTTGGGTTACCAGCATTGCTTAATTCACAATTTATTTTTTCTATGTGAATTTCTCAAGCCACTCTAGAGACCATGTTCCAAATCCAGACTGCACACAAACTCACCCCATCCTACAGATGAGGCAAGAGTATCAAAAAAACTGAAGTGCTGTAAGAAACAGCTGAGTGGCCAATACAGCAGTTTTGGTGTTTGTTTTTTTTTTTTTATTTAGACAGGTTATTTTCAAACTGTTTTCTCTTCATAGATGCCAGCAGCCTCTGTCTGTGTCACTTATTCCAGGTAAGGTGTTACAGGAAAAAGTATATCAAAACCTTTCTTTCAGCACTTCTCTGCAGTGCCCAACAGAAGAGTTACAGCAGAGTTCATGAGGCAACCCACATTGTAAGAGAAGTGACAGTGATTTAAAAGGACTAGTGTCACTAAATTTTTTGAAAGGTTCAATTACAACCAAGTCCATGAGACCAGCTACTCTTAACTCAGGCTGAACTGTCCCTTGCCATAAGGGAGGCTCACACACCCACTGCATTCTGTTGACTCACTGTGTTTTTTGGGACCAGTGAGGAAATGAATAGTCCTGGGATGGTCTATTGAATTTATTACATTGAAAGATAAGCAGATGCAGTGCATGTCAGGTATGGATTAAGCCTTTTTTTCCAAAGACTATTAAATGAACAGGTGGAGTTAAGAAAAGGCTCAAATTCCTTCCTGAAAACTCTGGTTCTGCCCACTGTGGCATGTCTCAGTTCTAACTCCAAGATGCTCCTTTTGGGTAAGTGAAAGGAATGCTGTGTCACAGCCATCTGTGAAAGACAAAAGGTGACCTTCCACAACAGGGAGCTGTCAGTGTGGCACAACTGTCACCTATTTAATGCCGCTGCCGGGCCATGTCTCTGTAGCTGCAGCAAAAACTCCCTCTATAAAAAGCAGATTATTTTACTCTTCAGAGGTTTTCTGTGCAAAAGAAAATTTAACCCCCCTGCTACCAGTGAAGATGAGGAATTAAGCAACATATGCTTCATCTTGCAGAATGTACAGTACTTTTGACACACTTGAGTATTACATTCTGTCCAGTAGATCTATACTCACCTGTCCTGATGATTTACTGCCATCATCCCCCCATGTATACTTCCAGAACATCAAATATATCCAGCAGATTTTAAACACTTTATTTAATAAAAGTTAAACATACAAAACTGAAATTAACACACTTTGTATTCATAAAAATCACCTTCTCCCATTATAGGGAGAGCCTTTTTCTATGTATGGATTCTAAACTACCGGTTGTAGAGTTTAGCTTGAGTTGTGACTCAGGTAACTGATGGACATTTCCACCAATCAGTGCATCAACAATTGCTGACGTGACCTGATCTAATTAACAAATTACAAAATGAGCTACATTAACATAATATACAGGGAAATAATGGTCAGGATTAATGGACAAGACACACCTTTTATTTAATGGGGGAAATAGCTGATGTACTCTTGTCCATTAACTCAGCCCTAGATTTTACAAAAATAATATCTACATTGTATACAGGGCTACCCATTAAGTTCTTTAAACACATTACGGGTTCAAAGGTGGCACTGCTACCGTAAGTGCGAGACACGTAACAGAGGAAAGCAAATCACAGAGAGAATACAAGAAAGCAAGAGCTTTTACACATGGATTCCTGGATAAAATTGGAGGGGCTCAGCAGCACTGTAACACAGCTGAAGTTACAATGGACACTAGGGCCAGTCAGTTATTTAAGGGCAGAAACTCCAGACTAACCTTTACTCACTCACAACTAAGTGGGATCTAGGCATTCCAATCTGCTGTGCCACAGTCCTCCTTGACTGGATGGAGGAGGCACAGGCTGTCACTGTCGTGTCCCAGGTCTGCAACCGTACCATCAAACCTGCAAGATCTACAGGAGGGGACAGGATGGCTCCTTTCCACAGCACAACTAGTTACACTCTCCAACTCTGATCCCTGGGAAGGGGTGGGGATTTTTAAATACAGTTCCTTGTCCTATGGTTTTCTGGTTATGTTTCATTAACTTCCTATTAAAATTTGATGAGTATTTAAAAAACAAGCAAAAAAACTCAACCAACAAGAAACAGCATCTCCTCTGCTTAACTTCAAGCACAGGAAATTCAGACTGGAATTAAGTTAAATTTATTGTTTCTAGCACATAAATCGTCATTAGTATTAAAGATCCTATTAGCCCTGTTCTGCCCTCACTTACAGCTGTACAAATTGATCTTCAGTGGATTTGTAAGGGAGGTATTTAAACTTCCTTAGCAATTCCATGTGACATATAAGCTCTCTCCCAGAGCTGCAGCAGCTCTGTAATGCTGAGCGTGTCACAGACAGCACCATGACTACAGAAACCAGGGAGGCTGTTAAGGTGCCATTGTTATACCACCACTTCTCTTAAAGGGGGGGGAAAAAAACCTTCACTACTGGCATGAATGAAAGATTCCAGAGATCAAAGCTGCAGACAAATACTGCTTTGAGAGTAACAGGCAACAGCATTCATGAAAGTGTTTACCTGCTACAAAAAATTTAATGGTTGGGGGGTCAAACCAATAGTTGGGAGATTTAAGGCTTGAATCAGCTGAAGCCAAAGTGATGGTGACAAAATGGACTACTCACTATGTGCCAACAAATAATTTACTTTTAGAAAAATATAATGATAAAAAGATAAGTGTAAAGCCCTGCAGAGATGAAGTTCCACCTTTTTCACCTGTTACTGAGGCATCAAATGCCTGACATTATATTTAGAGGTATCTTGATACTGTGTCATGGGTTTGTCTGCAATTCCACACGTTCCAACTCCAACCTTGCCAGTTACGCTCTCGGGGGAAGCAAAAATACTCCTCTTTACCTGCAAATAAAACAGAAAACACTGGTTTTGAAAAACTACTACCTAGATTTAAAAAAAAAAAACAAGCAATCATTATAATTTGAAGTGTTTCCCCATTCTCAACTTCCTGCCTTAGAGAGAGGCAGAGTTTCTACAGGCTGGCTCATCCGTGACATGCCAGCACGAGGCAACAGAGCTGGGCATCTCCTGGCACCCAAGTACTGGATGTGATGGTGGTACCCAGGACCTCAGACCAAGAGTGAATCAAATTTACCTCTCCTTAGGTGATCTCTAATAATGGTTCATAAAGAAGACTGAAGTTTTACCTCTATGTCTGGCAGCTCTTGGTCAAGCCATGAGAGAAATGGAATAAAACCTAAAAACATCCTCACTACCTTTTCTGCACTACACTTGCTGTTCCAGGGCAGTTCTTAGCCCTGTGTCTGCTGGGTCAAACACAGCAAGAAGCCAAGCTTGGAGGTTTAGAGGGCCCCTCAGGTTCTAAGCTCCAACAAACACCCCATGCCAGCCAACCGTGAGCCCAGCTCTCCCAGCTGAGTGCCAGCTCAGTCTCTTAGGCACAGCACTCCTCCAAAATCATCCAGTAAAAAGCCAGGCCTTCTAAGCGTACAAAATACCAAACTGCGCACTTCAGAATCCCAAAACCAAACCCCACTTCACACCCCTTAATAAAGCACCTCCCCCTTTCTCCCAAAGTACTGCACAGAAGTCTATGCTCTGCTGTTACTTAGATACTGACAAAAGCAAACAAACCTGGCCTTTTTTGTTTTTAGAATAGGCTCTGTTGTTAAACTGTTGCCACTTGACTTTCTGGTCCTCCCGTTCCTGTTCAAGTTCTTTAATTCTCTGAGCTTTTTTCAAAGCTTTCTTCTTTTTATACTCTCGTTGTTGGGCTATCATCTCTTTCCTGAAGGAAAAATAAAAGCAAACCCACATTTAAAGTTTGTTCCTTTTCCTGTAACAAACTAAAACCCCTACAAAACAGATAAGGTTACTTCAGTGAAAATAAGGAAGTTGAAGGAGTCAATCTATGCCACAATGTAGTGTCCCTCAGAACAACTGTTTAGGTAAGGGACCACTGGCTGTAACAAATTCTGAAACTGTACCATCCTTCCCCCCCCCCAATATAAAAAAAAAACCTAAAAGAATGCTTTCAGTCCTTAAAATTACCTGTGTTACACACAGCAGGATACCAAGTAATCCCTTCAACGATGGGGAGAACACAAGTCATTCCTAATACTAAACTTATTTGTTAGTCAAACCACAGCTCTAGGAACAGCCTGCACTAGATCTGGGCTGAAATTTTCTGCTTTCAATTAAAAAATACTAATTTTTTTTAATCTACAACTTACATAGCAGTATCTTCTGATATCATAATCTGAGTCCAAAGTCTGTCATGTTATCTCATCAGGACAGATAATACCCAATATCAGCCATGTTAACCTAACAAGCATTATATTCCAGATTGATTTAAGCTCCTTTTTCAAGCAAAAGATATTAAAGAGATTAAAAAAAACCAAACCAAACACCTTCTATTTCATTATTTTTATAGCTGAGGGGGAAAAGAAAACCCAAAACAAAAAGCAACAAAAAATTACCCACAAAGCAGCATTCAGGCTTCTGTCTGTGTATTACTTACTTAGACATGGGTTTGTTGCCACTGTCCTCTTTTGCTTTTCTTCCCTCTTCCACAGGCTTGAGATTGAACAGAGGTGTAACTTCAGCATTGCCATATCCAGCAAATGTGACTGCAGCTGTTCCATTCTCCTCATCTATTTCTTCAATCTCAGCTTCATAACACCTGTAAAGATATCATGGCTGTAAGCATGTGAGTAAAGCTTTAATACTGAGCCCTTCAACACCTACACTGTCAGCCACCTAATGCCACTAACTGAAAAAGTTGCAGATACCAGCCTTGATTTTCAGGGATACTACAGAATTCAAAGAGGTCAAAGGAACACAAGTACAAAGACTGGAATCTGTTGTATTTGACCTTGAGCTTCAGCGGCCTCATAGTTAGCAAGACCAATGATTCACACTGGGGCCAATCTAGTCAGATATCCTGATACTGTTTTTGTTCTGGCAGGTCATGGTATAGGAAAAAAAATAAAAAAAGACCCAACAAAAGGCTGCATTCACAGAACACAGTTTTCATGGAATCCACTGAGGAGTTTTAGAGAATATCAGCTCACGAGTGCAAAGCTTTGGTTCCACTTTTTTCCATATGAAAAAGAATTATGAAAAACTGAAGATTTCGAAACATTCCCTTTTCAATACTTCAAACCCAGAAGTTTTCTTATCAATTTAAAATAGCAATTTTGAAATTTTCACAGAAATCAGTCCATTTCATATTTGCACATGGAACATTTTGGTCAAACTGACCTATAAGTAGGAGAAAGGAAAAAAAAGGTACATTTCCAAAAATATGTATCTAAATTCAGGAAAAAATAATGCATATAGAGCAAACAGAGGAATAAAGTGAAATGTCTCATAGACAGTATTCCAATTAACATTTACTAAAGTAATTTCTTGTGCCTTTTCAGGGCCTTTTCAGTTGAGCCAGGTGAAAACACCTGAAAACCCAGAAATCTGGCTAGCTCTTTGTGAAGCACTGCTCACTTAAGAAATGTTGCAACGGAAGGAGCATTTTTTTAAAAAAACAATATAATTAAAGTCAAATGAGATCAAATTCATTGGACACTGGCACATTCCCCAACCTCTGATCCTCTAACCAAGTGGTGACCTAAGACTATGAGATTCAATTTTTCATTTCTAACACAAGATCATTTTACTCATTAATAACCTGTGACAGAAGAACTGTTCACTTTTAGGGTAGTTTTCCACCTAACACTTCAACAGCTATACCAAAATCTCTTTGTGGTTGCTACATTGTCAACAGAACCACACTGACTGAACAAGAGTTGCTCTC
The DNA here is from genome assembly GCA_013396755.1 of Sclerurus mexicanus. NCBI lineage: Eukaryota > Metazoa > Chordata > Aves > Passeriformes > Furnariidae > Sclerurus > Sclerurus mexicanus. The sequence goes on along the minus strand of VWZF01006236.1, from coordinate 2,077,412 downwards.
TAAGCGGTAAAAATTGGGATATAGGTTCTACATAAACAGTTATTTTAAAAAGGCTGCAACAGTCACACATTTTGCAGTATGGAAAGTAATTTCAGAATGCTTATTTCAGGTATTATGGAGTCAGAATTGTCTGTTTGGGTTCCCAGGCTAATACAATGGGGTCCAAATCCAAAAGGTGGATTAATGCTACAGCTGCATTACGCAGTGTTATTTCATAGCCAAACCCAGCATTTCCAATTAAAAATTAATTTCCAATTAGAGGCACAAACTGAGACAGAGCAAGCATTTTTCTTCATAGCAATCAGTGACATACATATGAATGTGATGATGAATTATCAACTCTATGTCCCAAAATGTTTACAAAAGACTGCCCTGACAGTTTAATTCAATAAATTTGTCATTTATTACATTAACAAATGGTAAGTTACCAAAGCTACCCCACTTTTATAAGGTTAGTGACCAATAGGGCTTTTCCAGAAAATAACCCCACATCTTTTTGCTTTCTATCTAAAATACTGACCTTTAATAAAGACAGTACAAAAATAGCTAATATCACATTTGTATCTTTTTGCTTTTAGTCACCCTAGGGTCAGTTCAAACTGAATGAAAGTCTCTTACCATTGAACTATTTCATGTAACTGTTAGAGAAGTTTTCTACACTTACTGTCCATCCTCACTCCATATGGCCATACACCTGTCCCCAACCTTCCATGAGTGGCTGGGCAGGGCAGAAGCAGAACTGTCAGAACTTGCAAGAGTTTCCGAAGGTTGTGTTGAAAGGAGATCTTTGGTTAACTCTATGACTTCCTATAAAAGACAAAAAAACCACAAAGAATAATTTTTCCAACTCCTGTTACCACACATATTTTTACCCCAAGCTTACTGGTTTAGGATTCTTAAGTTACAGTATTAAATTCATAGCTAATGTAAAGTGAACTTTGTTTTTGTTTTTTAATAATGTAATTGAACTCATTCATTTCAAGTGTAGATAAAAAGATGTATGGCCCTCACCATACAGCAGTAATGCTGCCCAGGCCCTTCTCAAATTTTCAAAAAGTAGCTTATTATTTTTATAGCATTTCTCCCATTGGCTGAACTGCAGCACCCAGAGCCAGGGTGGCAGAGCACCTTCCAAGACCATAAAGCACTCTCATTCATAGAAAGCATTCAAATTACTCATTCACAGGCACGAGCATTCAAAAGCCCCTCCCAGCTTCCTGCCAATATAGCATTCAGGAGCAAGCAATTACCACCTCTCTTTTTCACTACTGTTAAAAGTCAAAGGAGACAACATCTAAAAGGCCACTTAAACTTTAAGTATAATGCAAAGAAACTCTGCCAGCCTTAAAGAAGAAAAACTCATCAGTTCTTTGAGTATTCTCAGCATGAATCATTGTCACTCTTCTAACAAACAGAAGATATTTAAATCAGGGGAGGGTCACAGATAAACAGTTCTTAAACTGAATGCCTGAACTTTCCTCCCAGTTTCACACCTTAGTTCAGCTGTGACCTTACAAAGACCAACTCAAGAAAATGCAGTAAAGCAGCTATTCCTCATTCCTTCAGAACCTAAAAGATTTTAAGCACTTCCCAAATAAGTTAACAAAATATAAGCTTACATGCATTTTTATCTGATATACTATACAACTAGCATGAATGGTCTATCAGTTTGTTTCTGTTGCAGCTGTTAATGTTCTAATTTCCAACACCTTCTAACAGAAGTCTTGCTTTTTGCTTTAAAGGAGCTGCTAACTCTTAACTGCACCTGTGAGCACCACCAGAAGCAACTGTGAGCACAGAAACACAATTACTTCTACTACTGTGGTCTCCACTTTTCATAATACTACAGCTGAAGCACAATACATGCTGATTACCAAGTTACCTAATTTGAGAGCATAAAGCATTAGCCTAATTTTCCCTCCCAGGTGCAAATTCCCAAACTATTCCTCAACATGATAGTTGCATTCTGCAAATCCAAGAGGCAGCATGGTTTGAGACGGGTATCTATGTCAGCAGGTCAAATACATCTCATCAGGCACAAGCTACACCTTGGACACGTGTCAGCTATTGCAAGTAACAGTGACACCAAACTGTTGACTTGTTCTTGCCACACTCAGAGATGGCTCACTGTAAAAACTGGATATGAATAGTTTCTCATAAGTCTACCAAGGATCCTTTGAATTCCACAAAGCCACTTGCACATCAGGCTATAAAATTGGAAACTTTTGGTAAAAATCTTCCTTCAATATCCATGTATCATAATGCTCAGCTTACAAGACAGAGACTAATTTTATTGCAACTTGTGAGACATTTCTGAAGTCTTTAAGAGACCAGATCATTCAAAGAAAATTTCTGAGCAGGATTTGGACTACCACAGCAGCTCAGTACAACCAAACAGGTTGAACTACATGGACTGGTGCCACATCCTTGTGGCACGAAGGTGTGACCCACAGAGAACACTAGGTATAGTCTGCCAAGATTTTTCCTGACCAACTGGTCTTTACAAAGTCAGAGAGAGCTCTACACTCCAGCACACAACACCCACAGATCTCATTTCGTTACAGAAGATGACAGCTGCCATCAATCCTACTCGGTACTAAAGGTAAGTTTGGTTCTTGGGTGCACAGTGTCCTAGAAATGCTTCAACGAAAAAAGAAGTGAAAACCTAAGTACTTACAACAACGTTTTCTAATATTTAATCTTGTTACTCAATAATAAGCTAAGTATACAAGATGAATCACTATTTGTATAGAAAAAAAGCTTCAATTACATAGTAACCATCTTTTCAAACAGACAAAAAGCTGTTTAGTTGGGACACTGAAGCATCGAACCCATTTTTACAATTGTTTGTTTAGTTCGCACATATCAAATCTGCAAAACATTATGTCATTTTCAAGGTGGAACAGATGGATAGCAAACCTTTTGGGGACGAAAGTGTAAAGATCTTCCCCATTCTGTGCAGAAAGCTTTTATTAAAAAGTTTGCAAGTTGTCCTTTCACATCAATGATCTCTGCATATCAAAGCCGAGGTCGTGTTGGTATCGGACATATCATCCCATATGGGTTTTGCTGTGCATTTTAAAAATATAAAAATATACACATGCTTTTAACAGTGTACAACAGAGCACATTCAGATGATCTATCAAGTGCCTTGTGGGCACAAAGCCTTTGCAATTTAAAAGGAATTCTAAAGATCACTGATTTGAGGCACTACTTGTGTTTTGGCTGAAGCATGACTTTTATTGCTGTTATTTCCATACAAGGCAGTGGTCACTGGATCCTGCACTGGGTAGTTTTATGTATTTTTTTACACCTGATGGCTTAAGCAATCCACAACAGAAATGAAGCAGCATCTTGCACTCTCAGGACAAGTTTTAACAGCACTGCTGAAATTTTTCATGTCAATGTGTCTTTATGTGCACAAGCATCTAAAAGACCTCTTACCCAATTATAATTAGGGTGGTGGCCTTCCTGTCACCAAACAATACCCCAAGGCCCCAGAAATGGTTTTTAGCTGTTAAGAACATGCTATGCTCTTGTGGCAAATAAAAAACACAACTCTTTTCCTTCCTTATATAAAAACCTTTACACAATTAAGGCTCAGATGCACAAGGAATACAGAACTCCTCTCCAAAGCTTTTAACGTTGCAAATGCATTTAATGAGTAAGCAGGTTCTGGATCAAGTTATTTGAGAAGCCAAAAATAAGCAGAAAGGCATCATGTTAAACCCAACCATCAGCCTTCAGAGGTAGCAAAATCAACAAAAAATAATGACTTTGGGAAATGTTTCAGGAAAAAAAAAATTTTAAACCAACACGTAGTAAAGACAGCACTGGCATATCTTTCATCACTCTGGCTAAAGTTTTCAGCACAAGAGTCTGCTGTATAAATCAGTACCTCTTTTTTACTCATCCAAAAAGAGAGGTTTAAAATAGGCCACACTTTGGGTTTTTCCAAACCAACCGCACCTAACTATATTAAATTATGTGAAAAAAAATAACGAACCTACGAAGTATATATTTTTGTCACAGTACAAATATTTCAAAAGGATGAAACAATAGCTAAAACCCCTCAAGTTTCACCTACCCTCGAGTTCTCACCTGTAAGTCTTTCTTCAGTTTCAGCAAATCCTCATTGTCGGCATTCCCAGACAAGGCAGCCTCGACTTGCTGCAGCTGAGCTTTGTAGCTGGCCAACTGCTTGGCAAGGTCTTCTGACATCTGCAAGGAGGACAAACACACAGACCCCGCATCAGAACATCGGCTGCCCTGCTTTTTAACCACGGCGCGTTCGGCCAGCGAGGCGAAAACAACAAACACCGTGGAAACGCGTCACTGCAGCAGCGGACACGCGGTGCTCCCCAGGGTTTCTGACAAAGCCCTCGCTCCCACACATGCGGTGTGCGGGGCTCCG
>VWZF01006236.1:2031802-2072744 GCA_013396755.1 Sclerurus mexicanus | reverse complement strand
GGCGGGACGGCGGTGCCCTCACAGCCCTGGCGGTGCCCTCACAGCCCTGGCGGCATCACTGGATGGCCGAGTCAGGTTGGAAGAGACCTCTGGGTCGCCCGCTGCGCCCCGTGGCCCAGCACCGCCGTGCCAGCCAGGCCATGGCACCGAGTGCCGCCTCCAGTCGTTCCTTCAGCGCCTCCCCGGGCACCCCATTCCAAAGCCTAGTCACCCTTTGTGTGGAGAAATTCCTCCTGATGTCGAGCCTAAAGGGCCCCTGGCACAGCCTGAGGCTGCCCTCAGGAACCTTCTCTCCGGGGCAGGGCGCAGCTGTCAGTGTCCGAGGCCAGGCTTAATTCCAAACCATTTAGAAGAGAGTATTTGGTCCTGCAACAGGAGACGAAATGGGGAAGAAAGGAGGAGGAAAGGTTCAGTGGCATCTCAATGGCTGTCCAAGGCAGAAGATTATATTTCTGGTGGAAATCCAGCGATTAATTTGGCCATGAGCCTGTGAGCCAGAGAAATTAAGCAGGTACCCAAAAAGTTTCTTAGTTACCAGGAGGAGGACTCAGTGTCTCCTGCAAACATCCCCTCCCTCATGGTCAGGGTGCTGCGCAGGCAGGGGACTTCACTTGGACTCGCTGGGTTTGTTTATGTACCAAGGGGGAAATACGTCCACTGTGTTCTGTGACACTTAGTTTATGTCCTCAAAGGATATCCTAACCTAACACATTTCTGTGTCTTGGTATATGATTTGGTAATTAAAATACTGAAATTACTCGAGTGCTGTTCATGGACTGATTGATGAGACCGAGTGTAACAATGAAAATAGCAACAGCATCTTTTAGGAAGGGGAGGTTTCCAGTAACTGGGATGGCTGGGCATGCCTTGGCTCTCAGGAAAGGGCTGCCAGTCATTAAGGCAAACTGATCCGCAGCTGGAGGAGACCCTGGCGCATCCTGCAGCCACACTTGGCTTGTCCAGGAGGTGGTAGTGGTGCTGCACAAGACGTCTGCATCATCTCCAGCAGTGTTTAACTCGCACCTCGGAACACTGAATTCTGATGTAAGTCACAATTAGGTCTTCTTGGATTTTTTTTGTACAGTCTGCTGCGTGATTCTTGTAGCTGGAGCTAATGGAAACATACGCGAAGTTATTTTTGAAGATAGCTTAGACCACACAGTCTTTTGAAACATGTATGTGCTATGATGAATAAGTACACTTAAATCCACAATATTCTTCATTCCTTAATGTCAAATCCTGAAGCAGCTCAGCGTCAGAGGTTGGAGAACTCATCAGCAACTAATGCTGTAAAGACATTATATCCAAGTGGTTTAATGTCCTGCTTTTCAACTTGGTATGGATGAATGGTTGTGCTCAGCACAGGGACCTAATCAGTAGCAAAAGAACTGGCTTAGGCAAACAAACCAGTCTGTTCTCATGACAGAAATTACAACCCAAGTCTAGTCCAAAAACAAGACACTGGATCTTTCTATGCTTTTCTGGTAGGCTGCCTGCCTGGCAGGTACTGCCTTGTAAGTGGGACAGTATGTCAGGCCTGATAGTTACTGGTATATTAATTTGGATCAAATCTCAGTAAAATACTGTATTAATATTTCAATTTTTAGGGTTGTTTTCCTGAAGATGTGGAATTTTTTTTTTCAGTTGTCCTGTGTCTCTACACAAAATTTGCTTTATTTTAATTGATTTTTTTTTACCATTTGTCATTATAAGCAGAGCGGTCAACTTTGTCCATAGATGCAATTATGAAATATTTCTCATTGTGAGACATTTTGTTGTTGTTGCTCCTGCAAAATTTATAGGCTGTTTTTGGGGTTTTTTTTCCACTGACTCTTTGGCTTTAGCTAAACAAGAAAGGCTTCTGCAATCTGTCACTTATAAAATTAAGTTTTAGAAAGAAATGGTGCTTGGCAAGGCACTTGATGAAAATATGCAGTGATGCTGTTGAGAGTTTCGAGTGCCATTTGTTTTAAAGCACGGGCTCAAAACTTCTTAGGGAAGCTGTGTTTTCCAAGGCTTCACTTTTTGCTGTTCTTCACTCCTGAAGTTTGGCCTAATTTTAAGGTTTTGCAATACCTGCTTACACAGAAGTTTCTGTGGAAGTGAAGTCTGTTAGGTGAGCGTGTGTGCATTCCTGAACATAATTTGATGCTCTACAACCCTGGTAGTCATCATCGATTATGGTGCCACGCAAAGAATCCGAGAGCTCAAACACATTCTGTTCTCTGAGCGACTGCAGGAATTACAGCCCATCAGTGAAAAAGGCACAGTGACTAAAACTGAGGAGGAAAAGTGAATCAGAACTGGATGAGGAATAAGAGCCAGGGTGGGGCAGCACAGGCATAAGGAGAAAATGTCAGAAGTAGGAAGAATGGACTGAAAGTTTGTATTCTTTAGGACGTCATCAGCTTCAGAAGGATCTGAGGCTCTTGAATTACCATTCCCCTACAAGTGACGTCCTGTGAGAATGCCAGCTTACATGGGAAATGACAACCTGCCAGTGTGATCCTTGAGTCTTCTGGCACAAGCAGCAGGTCCATTTGATGGGTCTTGATCAGGCCTACCCAACACACAATCTGTCAGATGGTGTTTTCAGCTGGATATGAGCCTTTGGTTGTGAGCAGTGTTCCAAATTAAGGCGCCGCTTCTTCCTCCGAGGCATTCTGCCATCAGCATCAGGGAGTGTGTCAGCAGTAGAGGCCTGGGGACTGCAGAAGAAGCTGCTGGAGATATGGATTCTTATTCTTGGGGTGCCAGAAAGTGTGATGCTGAGATTTCTTATGTCCAGAAGGGGTTTGAATGGCAGGAAAGCTGAGAAGATGAGGGAAGCTTGGAAAGTAGGGAGCAAAGGCCATTGCAGTGGCTAGAGGAGCCTGGGAGGATTAGGAGAGGAGCTGAAGCAGCAAACCAGCAGTGTGGGAGGTTTGGGAAGCAGGAACCTGAGGTTAATATGGGAACAGCGGGGGGGGATTTTATGTTTGTGTGTGGGGAAGGACTTGGGAAGTAAGGAAGAAGGCTGCGATGGATTGTGGGGTTGCTGGGGGGATGCCGAGACCTGAGTCCTGTGTAGTGAGGGTGGACAGAAGGGTATTGTATGCATAGGGAGAGGGGAGCTCAGAATGAGCACATGAAAGGAAAGGGAAGGGGTTGTAGTTGCAGCTGACAGCAGTGATGACTCTGTGTATTTTCCCCAGCACAGGGTTTCTGCCAGCCGTGTGCCACGCACTGGCTGGGCTTTGTGGCAGCTGCTCAGCAGCCTCCCACAAAGAGCTGGGTGGCCATTCAGTGCTGGGGAGCTGCTCTGCTGTGTCCCACAGCTGCAGCTCAGTGCTGGCAGTCAGTCTTCGGTGGTCCACCCCCATGGGAGCTGCACACTCCTGGTCTAAGCGCTCTGTTCAGAACACAGGATTTACAGTAACCAAGGATGGGTAGCTAAAAATAAGCTGTCATTTGTGGGTCCTGTATTGCTGTTTGCTGAATTTTAAAGGAAAGTGAGCAGAAAGGAGGGGAAGAGAGCTTTGCAAGAGGGCTACTGAATAGCCCTATAAAGATCTGGGTTTATTTTCCTGTGTAGGAGTGTCTACATAGTATGAGTGATGTAGATCTGTGTATGGAAAAAAAGAAATCTCAGAGTGTAAACTTATAGCTAATTGCCCCATGGGACTTGTATCTGAAAACTGACCACAAAAGCTCTGATTCAGCTAGATGTAATTTTGCAGCCACGGGGGCATGGTTAGATTGCTTTTAGGAACTGTCATACATTCCTAGGTTTTGAAAGTTTGGACCATCTTGGCTTGGAACAGTTACCACTTCTCATCGGTGTTTAGGCCATGTGAGTAATTTTTGGGGGTGGTCAAAAATAAGAAGAAGAGATTTCAGACAGTATTACTTATTTATAAAGAGAGTTCTGATTATTTGCTGCCTCTTCTGAATTTAATGACATCAGAGCTTTAATTGATTACTCAGACACCCTTGAACCTCAGTATCTCTGTTTCTCTGTGCTTCCATAGAATAAGGGGTAATAAAGCTACCTTATGTTGTAGAAATTAATACTTTAAAAATACTGCCACATCGTACTGATGAATAACATATGAAAACCAGTAAGAAAATGAATTCTCTTTCTAAAATAGAATTTGATGAGTCCATGGCAAATAGTGAGTTCTACTGACAGAGAGGGAGACTGTGAATGACTGGCATCAGAGCAACATCAAGGACTATTGAAGTTTGACTTTGTTATGCCACATTCTACTTCCATCCTGTGAACACTGAAGTGGCCCACAGTTAACATTTTTATTTCTGAACTATGGTAAGTTTAATTTTACTAACTGCACTGTACATGAACCTTTAAAAAGGTTAACTATGCTATAGTTGCTGCAGAATTCACCTGCATCAACATACTCTCTTTGTCAATATAAACAATGTGTACAATTTGCATAAAATGCAAAATATGTACATCATTGTTCCAAATCTTTCCATCCTTCCTTCTAGTGACAGACTTTCAGACACATTTTCCTGAAGTGAGAGAATTTCTGGTGTGTGCACGTAGCGGTAAGAGATGGCATTCACCCATCCTGTTGCGTGAACAAACTTGTTAAACATTCCTTCTACATCGTGTTAGTCACCACTTGAGCAGTGAGACCTCTTTCATGTGGTTTAGCATCCTGTTCCTGGCAATCTGAGTGTTTGGTAATCACAGAATGTTGTCTTACGTCCTACAACTGATCCAATGCTTAGGGAAATTGCAAGTCTTTCTACAGATGTTTCCTCTGAAAATGAAACTGAAATGGCTCTTACAGAAATTGTCTTGCCTGTCATTGCAGCCATCTCCAGATGAAGTCAGATCTGATCCTTGGCCAGTAAATGGCACTTTACAGAGGCCACTAATAAAAGAAGAGTGTATCAGATGGGCACTTAGAACTATCTTTATCAATATTGCTATTTATATGTCACTCGAAGGGAAAAATTGTGGAGCTACTGGTTGATAATTCTTTAAATGCTAAACCAGGGTAACAGGTTGTCAAGGACATAGTAAGATATAAGAGATTTGGACATATAGCAGGGTTTGGATTCTTGTTCACACAAAGATATCAATGCCATGTGTGGGGCCTTTTTACTTATTGTGTGTTTTTATTCATTGTGATAATTTTTACTCACTGTGTATTGGTTAAAAATCTATGTGATGTTTTTGGTTGGGCTATTTTTTTTTATTTTCTCTTCAAGTTTTTTAGCAGTTTCATCTTGCACTGCCTAAGTGCAGTGCTGTTGACATCCTTTACTTACCAAGGAGAAAAGGTGTAATTAATATGTTGTGCTGTTTCACATACTGGATTTTTTTCCCACGGAGATTTTGATTACCTGTGCTATGCTTCCTATGTGAGGCTTGAGTTCTTCAGTGTAGTTATAGATGCAAAGTCTTTCCAAAGTTTTAGATCTGCAGGAGCATTTAGCACTTATCTTAGTACTCTGTTGATTCAGGGATAGGTGATGAATTTTGATTAGGTTCCCTGTAATTATGGGGATGTTTGTCCTCATCTTGGTCAATCCTATTCACATAATTTGGTGAGAGAGTGAAATATGCTGTTCAATGATATTTGAGCTTGTACTGTTATCAGCAGAGAGGGCTTAAAACAAAAAGCAGCCAGTGTCAGTGGGAACAAGGTGGTATTTTTTATCTATTTTTATCTATTTTTTTATGACTATTATAATGGGTATTGATAATATTGAAGTATCTTTTGAATGAGGCAACGAGCCTGTAATAACACAAATTATTGAGATGCAGCATGCTTTCCTCTGAGTTTTGAGTTTCATGGCAAGTCAGTAATGTACCGAACTTGCCCAGGAGAGGTGCAGGTGAGACCATGTGTAGACAAATACCTGTTCTTCCTGTGGTCGGCAAGAGGATTTGATATGCAGTTTCTAATTGAATATGGGGAGGCACAGCATACATAGTGGTGGACAGCTACCCAGAAAAAGTACAACTGAGACCTGAGCCTTCTGTGTTTGAATGCTTGGTGGGTTTTCATGCTTGCTTTTATTTCTAAGCATCAGTTTCAAAATTGCCTTGGGATTTGCCAGCCAAGCAAATAAACATGAAAACCTAAACATGGGTCCAAGCTTCTGCAAGGATTGCTGATCAATGGATTTTATCTAGACCCAGATGTCCTGTGCATCTAACCTTTTTTTCTTTTTCTATCCTCCCTTCCACGCCTGATGAAACTATTTAGGTCTGAAATGTTGGAAGGCCACATACCTGAAGTGGCAGAGGGCTTGTCTAAAAGTCATTCCCCAGTATTAGTTTTATCGGCTCAGGTATGACTCATAAGGAAGTTTCTTCATTCAGTATTTGTGGATGACCAATTTTTTGCTAGTATGAGGAACAAAGCTGGTATGAGGATGTCATGTTGCCCAGGGAGCAATTCAAATCTCCGGAGTCATAACACTGATATCTTAAGCCACAGGAAGAAAACATGGTAGCAAAACTCAAACACAGAGAGTTTTTTATTCTGCCTTATTTTCTGAGATATTTCCAAGCAGGCTTATTTCACCAACATTCATGGTGTTAATATTTCTAGATTTAGGGCATTCATTTGGCTCTCCACCTCCTTTTTATTGTAATAGAATGAAGATGGTAACTGCCTGGTAAATCAGAATAGGAGCATAGGAAACACCATCTGCATATCTCTAGATGAGTTTTCATAGCACATTTCTTCTTTTTTTTAGTTGCTTTGGGGATTTGAATATACATTGCAGCAGCAGAGAAAGTAGAGGTTTCTGGGGTGTTGAATTATGTTTTCCTTCCAGTCATGGTGTTTCTTTTGGGTATAGAGAGCAAGCACAACATAGCACAATTATCATATCAAATTATTACACATCCTAAAATCATATTGGTAACATTAATGGGTCTAAGGCAGTAAATGCACCCCTAGATGTGATGTACATCAGCAGGCCTGTTCTGTATTGGAAAATTCTCTACAGCAGAGTTGTTGTGTACATGGAGTGCTCCACACTCTCCTCCCAGGATCACTGCTGAAATTGGAAAGGCAGGATATTTGCAGTTGACAAAGCTTTTAGTGGCATCTTCAATTAAGTCAGTAGATCTCTCCTAATTCCATTTCCTGCTTTGCTTAAAAACTCCCTAGCAGTAGATGATGATGCTTTTCAAACCATGAAACCATATTAAAAATTTAATCTGGATAATATGTAAAACCAATAACAGAATCAAAGGTCAATAAAATCTAGACATGGTTTCAGACTAATGTAAAACAAGGCAAAATTAGGCTATGATGTAATTTTAAGGCTAACCTTGAGGGAGCTCTTGTCAGGAACTGTGGTGCAGAGTGGTTGAAATATTAGATCAGCTATGTTAATCCTTTTTTTTTTTCAGTGAAACCTCTTGAGAAATAATCTTTCTTTTCTTCAGGGCATGTGTATAGATCTGAGCAGGGAAACACTATTGGTTTTGAAACTCCAAATCACTGTGGACTAGTCCTGTCATCAGTTGTTTTAATAATACAAGTGATTTTAGTACAGAGTGTGTGGTAGGTATTGCTTCACTTCTTTTTTGGAACTAGTCAAGCTTTCAGATAATATATTTGCATTTCCATGGTATTAAAGAACTCTGTTAAGGAGCAGTTAAGAAGCTTCTACAACAATTTTGTTGATTGGAGAAATTGTTGAAAGTGAGGAGGAAAATTTTGTCATAAGTAGATGTCAGTATCCTTACCACAGAAACAGGAAGAGAGGAAGGAGAATGCAGAATAATAGAAGGAAGGAAACCAGGCATGGTTTAACCTACAGATGAGAGTTAACCATTTGTGTTCTGCTGCAGGAAGAAATGCAAAATTGAATTGATGTATAGCGCATACCACATAGACATGCTAAACTAGATAAAATGTATATTCACCTCAAAGGAAACTCAAAAAAAATACTCTTGTGGAGCTGTTTATTTTCATCAGACAAATTGATCTCTGTATTTGTCTTCAGAGTTGTAAACAATGTAAGCCAGCACACAGCAGCTTCACTGTGATTTGCTTTTGTGTAAAAATGTATTTAACAGTGATTGTAAGTTTATTTAGAGGCTGTTCTGTAATAACATAGCTTTTAAGTGCAATTTTAATAATTTTTACTTTACAATCTTTTCTTTTTCAGTGTTTGGTTTTGGTTTTTATTCGTTAAGATAGACTTTCTTAATAGACTGAAGAGGAAATTTCAAGTGTGTCTGTAGTTCACTTGGCTGGGGACAAGTCTCTGAGATGTAACAAGGTGTAGACATCCCTTGGACAGAACATTAACAGCCTGTTGAGAAAGCAGCATTGTTCACAGAGGTAAGCATAAGGATGTGGGCACCAGTGGAAGGGCTCTCCATGTCTAAATAGTGCCATGTTAACACATGTTGAAACTGGTTGTAAGGTGCTGAAATGCTGAATGCCTGAAGGTTTCAAAGCTATGGTTTTAAGCCATTTAGGAATCCTAAGTTTCTGGTTTCATTCTGTTGCTCAAGTGAGCAGGTTTGATCTTCCTTTTGCTTCATGTGAGTCTCTCAAAACAGGACATGCTAACTCAGGCACCCACCCATGTTCAGACTTTGCTCAAGCTTGTGAGGAGAGGTGAGATAAGATACCTGGTGTTTGTTTGGTGATCCAATGTAGGCAGTTATTTATGACTGTCATGGAAGAGCAAGGCTTTGCTAGATCAGATCTTTCAGAAGGATTTTTAGGAATTACATGGACAGGGTAACTTAAAACCTGGAGGCTTGAGTCATCAATAGGGGCTTTATTCTGCTAGGGATTTGCAGTTTAACCCTGGGTAATGTTATTTAACTCTTGTCCTTGTTCCCCATCTGCAGAGTGGGAGTACCAGGGGTAGAAGCTTACATGGACAGAAGTACTGCCGGTAGTCAGGCTTCTCTGCTGGAGCATGTAATGTAAGGAGGTTGTTTGGTCGCTCATCTAAGTCACTTAGTTTACCCATTGTCACTTAAAATAGCATCAAGCCTGTGTGATGCATGCTGCGCTCTGGTGAGGCCCACATAACATATGTTGGTGCACAAGCTGAGAGCCCTCCATGCCTCCCCCCGAACACGGCCAGCAGACATTGCCTTCCTTCTTGCGTGCTGTCAGTCTGACCCTTGTGCTCGAGGGTGTGGTGACGTGGGGGAGATGACGGAGCCAAGGGCTTCTGAAGCACACAACTTCAGAGAGTTCCAGCTCACAGGAGAAATGAATATACATCAGGTAAATCTGCGGCTGTAAATGAAACCTTGGGACACTTCCTCAGCCGTGACTAATCCTGCACGCACTGTGACTCAGCTAGTGAAGCATTTATCAGGAGAGCTCCCAGAGCACTCAGTTATAAACCAATAAATAAAAATATCTTGTTTTCTGTAACAAACACAATCATTGAATCTAATTTCATCTCCTGTTCCTTACCCCCTCAAAAATAAGACACCCAAATGTTTATAACCATGCAAGAAACATCATTTATAGTAAACACACGATTTGCGTTAAATTCATGTTTGCCTCCTGATTTCTGAGTTCAAAGTCTTGAAACTCTGAAACCTGATTGACTCCATATTATTTTGTAAAAATGTGCTTTTGGTCTGCTGTGTGGTTTATGAGCTGCATCGTGATGAAAGCAGATGTAATTCATCAGGTTTATATCATTGGTAAGCTGTGTGTATTGGCTGAGGAGAGTTAGAAGAGACTGAACTCAAAATAAGCACATTATTCATAGTTTGGTTACCCCACAGTAAAAAAACCTTCAATATTCTAGGCTGAATCCAAACTTGACATCTGATTTATTCTAAAACAGGAACCATGGCATGCAGAGCCCATCACAAATCTCTGTGAAGCTGCTAGACTTACTATGGTTTTACATATTTCATTGTGTTTTTGTTGGCTTTTTGGCTGAGTCAATCCCTCAAATAACAAGTGCAAATTTTCTTTCTCCCTCCTTTCAGCTCAGGTTGTGGCATTAACTGCAAGTTAGTATTTAAGGCTGCGTCTTGTACTTTGGGATTGTTTTATGATTATAAACTGCAGCAGTCCCAAAATCTTTGTGCACAAAATGTAGCAACCTCTGCTACAGATGAACACATAGGGTGTATTGCTGTTGGTGCAGGGGTTCTGATCCAAATGAGAATGCTTTTTTACAACTCTTAAACCACTAAGATGTGGTTGTCACCTCTCTTGTCAACTGATACTGCCAAACAAGTTTTCTACATTACTTTGTATCCTGCTTGAGTCCAGCATCATTTCTTCATATTCTTTATCATTTCTTCATATTCATATTCTTTCATGACAAACTTTTCTTCTTAAAATACAATGTCTTTAAAAATTGAGCATTTCCAATGTTTTGCTTATATGGTTTGTTTGCTATCCTATGGCTGGCTTTGAAGAGTCTGTTTAAGAGAACCTTTAAACTAAATATGCCCCAAATATTCTGTTTTCTCACTGTTTGAAATTAGGAATAGATAAACGTCAGCTGAGTACAAAGGTTGTGTTTGACCTTTGATGGCTGCTCTAAAACCAGTATTTCACATGTTCTATAGTTTTCCTAGTTTTTTAGTTATGAGTAGTGTGGATAGAAACAACTTCATTTTATACAGTGACAAAATTGGTTGCTGTGAAAATGTAATTACTTAAAAACGTCTCAGTTGTGCTTCTCACTTTTGTTGGAGACACTGAATCAAGCTATCGAGCAGAGTGCAATTAGTTGATCCTGGAAGACAAAACACCTCAGGGTGTCTGTTCATTATTTAGAATGTTTAACTTCAGGTCATATGGATGATTCCAGCTGGAATACACAGTAGGTAACATTTTACAGTGAGAGCCTTTTGCTAAGCATGAAATGGGCAAATCCCAGCCTGCATCTCAGTGGGCAAGAATATGTGTGTAAAAACTGAATCAGTTTTGGCAAGCCACCTTTGGGCAACAATAGTTCGGAGGCCAAAGCACTGTCAGATTGAGCTACACCAAAGCTGTTCCTGTGTAATACATAGGTATAATACAACTCTCTGTGTTTCCTTATAACATCCAGCCTGGAATCAGCTTAGTTCTGTCTAGCAAAAGTACTCAGTTTCTCAGTTGAGATGATGCAGACTTGTTCTTAGTGTAGATTTGTGTCACCAGCTAAGTACCTACATGCTTGGCATGAGAATGTCCTGGCAGATTAGAAATACACCTGCAAACGCATTTTAAAGAGGCTGAAACATCTCACTATACAACGCTGGCACACATTCAGTCAATTTAACATGTTTCAAAGCCAACAAAATGCAATTGCAGGTTATCTCTTCCTTTTGAGGTGTTCCTGCCAAAGAACCCAGCTGGGTGAGTTTTGAAAGATGGTATGTTGACACCTCGAGGTCCTATCTAGAGTCTGCCAGTCATGTAGACACCTTGCGTTTCAGTTCTTGTCCCTCCATCCCTCAACAGCAGTTGCAGTATTCACAGCTCCTCGCTTTTCAGCTATGGCTTGTGACAGCGCAGGTAAGCTGGCAGATTTAGCCCAAAGTAAAATTCCTTTGGATAATGAAGAAATTAGCAGATACTTGAAAATTAAGAGTTTTATTAGTGTGAGAGGAATAAAATGCCCTGTTTTTTTCCTTTAGAACGTCATGTCATTCTTGCTGTTTGCTTTTTTTAATAGTGTGTCATACAGAAATGGCACCTGCCAAATATCAAGCAGGCATTTGAGTTATTTGTGTCATCATTCTCGATGGAGTAAATGGAAGAGGCTTGGGTGAGAGCATTCAAGGCAGTCTTCATACAGCAGCCTGTCACTTTGCAAAGCAACTGTGAATTTAATGAGAATATAAATGAAAAGTGGCTGCTGGATGTTTTAGTATTATTATTGTTAATTTCTAAAAATCAATTAGGTAATCAAGAGAGTTCTGTGGAGAAGTATGTATTTTTTGGTTTTAATGTCTTAAGCAGGATTCCAGCTGGGTGACGTAAGTTACAGCTCCTGGTAGGAAATGAATATCAAAAGGGACTTAAGGGTCCCACGGAGAAGGAAAGGGACCATGAAGGGCAAGATGAATTTTACCTTTGCTCCTCCACCCCCCTGAATCCAATCATGCAATACTTACATGATTTGTTATGGGTGTGATTTATATAGTTTTTATAGTGGGCATGAGAGTAGGTATGAGACTTGATTTCTGTGGCAATCCAGTCTTATTTGTGCTTGGAGACAGGCTGTGGCACAATGCTAGTTTCTCACAGCCCCCCCATTTATCCAGGCAGCCTCTGCTGTCTTTCCCCAACTGCTCTCTAGACTGCAGAACAGTGTTGCAGATCATGCTTTGCTTCCCATAACCTCCCTCCAAATCCCTTAGCCTTTTCTAGTGTTCACAATTAAACACTAACAATGAGCTGCCTGGGAAAACAGTTGCGTGTTACAGCTGAGTGCTGTGCCAGGTCAGCAAGTTTGTGCGTGGCTGCCTGCGTCTCCTTCCTGTGCCAACACAACAGGCTTTCTCTTTTCCTAGACTGTGAAATACAGAGGTGGCCAAGTGCACTTACCGCTGTGGTGTTTTGATTAGGGCAGGGAGATGGCAGTTTGCTGCAGCAAAATTGAGATTGTTTAAGAGCAGCAGGAGCCTTAATGGTAAGAATCTCCTGCCTGTCACAGTGTGCTTGGGAGGAGCAGTACCTCATTACCTTTGGTGCTTGTTTTTCTGTTTGGGATGCAGCAATAACATCTTGAAGTGCTAGATCAGGGACACTGCCTCTTACAGCATTGCCTGAGATGAAAAAGAATGTATAAAAATAGAGATTGATTCTTTGGCTCATGCACACAGGCATCTCTCTAATGATGGATCTGACTTGGCATGTGAATTTGGCACTGAGTGACAACTCTGTACCAAGCACTGCCCAGATGGTGAGCTCTTGTAAAGCTTTGCTCTTGTTCCTCTCAAACCTCGCTATTAGGAACTTTTGTATCCTCACATGATCAGGCATGAGAGCATGTGCTGACTGACAGCAAGGTGAAGGGTAGAAGAAGCAGAATGGCTCCACAAGTGGAGGAAAAAGAGGCTGATTCTTACTGTCTTTCTCAGATATGTGCCAGTACTTGCTGTCAAATGCAGGATCCTGGTGTGGTTGATCATGGTTTGTTGTGGCTGAAGCAGAGATGCTGGCACGAAGAGAGGCATCATCATGAGTGGGAGAGAAGGAGAGGGTGGAGTGGTGGCAGAGTAGATCATGATGAAAAGTGGGAAGAAAGAGAAGCTGGGAGAGTCATTAATGGAATAATAGAAATGTTAGGAGAAGAATGAAGTGACACCAAGGCCAAAGATGTGACATATCTACCTAAAGGTTGTTCTGTCAGCAGCCTGTTATGGTAGGAGAGTAGCAGCATATCCATTTGAAGCTGAATATTGCCTCAGTCATTGTTTTCATAATCCTCTTTCTAACTCTAATACTGCAAATTATGCAAATGTGCCAGGTGCATGCTGGGTGCAGGATGCTACTCAGAATCCCTTACGAGCATGCAAGGCCAGTTTTTGTCCAGAGGACAGCTCTTCTGTGTGACTCAGGGTTCTGGCTGCTGTTGTAAAATCCAGCAGAGTCTGGGACCTGCCAGGCTGTTTTGTTTCTCTAATACACTACCTAATAGCTGGAGTAATGTGGTAGGTTCTTCACACTCTGGAACTGATATGGCAATGTTCCCAGGTTAATAGATAATCACCTTCCAGATCTCATGCTGCCTGCCTTGATGTGGCAGGGAAGAGCGCTAGTGCTGATGCAAGGGATTATGATCCAGGAGGGTAACACCTTAGCTCTGCCACTGATGTTCTTTGGCAAGTCATGACAACTTGTTCAACTCGTCATATAGTGGGATCATCCTTTACTGCAGTGGTTTTCTTTCCATCAGTGGTTAATTATTATTCCTAAGAGCATAACAAAGCCGTAACACCTCAGATGTTATTTGCTGGTGGCATAGCAGATTCTGTTACTGTTGTGGTAATAGGCCTGACTTGTAGGGGTGGTGCTAGCTCACTAAAATTAGAAAGAACTGACGGTTCAGCCTCAAGTACAAACACTGCTATTATGTGACTTGCTTGCTTTTGGCTTTTAACAGTTGTCCCATCAGAGTAAGTGAGGATAATGCACAGATGAAAAGCAGTGATTTTAGTGAACTCTCCATACAGGTGACTCGTGTTGTTTTATTTGTTTTTTTCTCAGTTTAGTTTATTGTGAAAGACCAGCTGCTGTCCCAAAACATATGCTAGGGAAAGAAGCATGGAAGTGCAATGGTAAAAAAGTCTTCCTTTTGGATTGTTTCAAAAAGTTTGCTCACAGGCAGGAATTCCTGCTGCTTTGGTTTAAAGAACTGACTTTACCTCCAAACTGATTCACTCTCACTTGTGATGAGAGGCATTCAGCTCCTCCATTTTTCTGTTTCTGTGTTCTCAGTGAGTAACTCCAGCGTTTCTTTGGTTAATTAAAGTTTACTGCAGGAGGAGCAGGAGTGGGTTGAGAACACTGATGAAGAGATGACTAACAAAGTAATCGACATGTGATTAAACTGTGGGCTGACAGGCACAGATTAGCCCTCCCTGGACTCTGCTTTTGTCTTAGCTCCATGTTTTGAAATAATTCTGTGTAATAATATATAGATTTTCTATCCCATCTAGCTTATCGCATTAGAGCAAACTAGACAAAATGACTCAATTTCAAAAGGCTCTGATTCAGCTCTGGCTGCAGCCACTGATTGCAAATGTGAAGTTAAGGTGACTGACTCCTCTTTTATTTCTTTCAAATTCTTTCCCTGTGGGAGGTATAATGGGGAGAGAGTTGGTCAGAGTGGAAAGTTAAGGCGGAATTATAAAGTCTCACGAGATGCATCGGTTACAATCATATCACAAAACACTTTGTGAAAATCATGTCACAAAGCACTTTGTGAAATGGCAATACTTGAAGGCTGGGGTGGACATGGAGGTTTGAGTGGTAGATAAATCATAAAAACAAAAATAAAACTTTTCCCAGAGAAAGAGAGATATCACATACACTTGCACAGAATTTTGTTTGCTCCCTCTGGTGACTTTTACAGATTTTTTAGCAATAAAACCCCATGGTTTCCAGTTTTCTTTTTAAATGAGGAATCTTTTTGGGTTACTGATAGCTACCTGATGCAAGAGGACAGAAAGACCTGCTTTAAACATACCATATTAACACTTCCTCTTGCTACTCATTTCCTTTTCACCCTCTATAATTCTGGTATCCTGTGAGTCTAATACTGAGACATTACCTTAGCTGCTGTGCAGGGAACAAAATAGTGAATTGAGAGAGGCACCAACATGCAGAGAGAATAGTTCCCTCTCCCCAAGTTCCTCCATCTGCTGTTCTGGCCACGGTGAGGACTGTTTGGAAACTAGAAGAGCCAACATACAAGCTGAAGGTAATAGAGGACACGGCAGGGAAGGGAAAGAGAAACCCTATGAAGAGGTGATGTTGGTGGCACACCAGTGACACAGGAGCTTCTTCAGCAGTGACTGCCATGAAGTGCAGTGCTGAGGTACTCATCCCACCAGAGAGCATAAACAGCATCATCTAAGTTGCCTGAGCAGCAGCTGCTGGCAGCATTCTTCATGAAGTATAGAAGTCATGTCTGAGAAAGGAAACATAAGTCACTGAATATATTATTCATGGATAATTTGTGGAATCTTAGAATAAGGAAACAGAAGAAAAAAACAAACAAATAAAGTAAACATGAAAAACAGGAAAACCCAGGTTCCTGAAGAGTTCAGTAATGTTTTAGTGTCTAATTTTTCTCTGCACATAGTTCATAGTAGCCCAGTACTGCCCATGCTCAGGTTCTTTCTTTCAAAAGGTGCAAAGTTGCCACTTCCAGGGAAGTGCTGGGGATGTTGGGGAACCAGCAGAAGACTGTCAGTGCACTGCCGTCACACTCAGTGGTAGTAAAATAACTTGCATAACCCTTGCCAAGGAATGGATAGTTCATAAGAATAACTCTTTCTTGATCATTGCTTAAGACAGCTGTGACAATCTGCATTTATTTGTTGAAGGAATATGTATATCAAACTAGTCTCAACAAATCAGTATTTTTTTCTTCTTTTTGCAGTGTAGAATTGGTTTACCCCTTTGATTTTAAAATGTTCTTTTAAAAGTGTTCATTTGTCATCTACTTAAAGCTGTCAAATGAATGCTTGTTTTAGAAGAAGTTACACAGTAAAATAGTGTCTTAATCAGGTTTCTTGGCACAGCACTCTTTTTAAAGTCGAAGCAAAAAACCCAGGGATGCATTCTTTACACTATGAAGTGAAAAAATTAGTTGCTTCGTGCCCTAATGGGTAAGCTTGCACATCACCTGAACAATAGCTACAACTTGCTAAGTTAGTTGTTGTCACTATACAGAAAAACAAGTCCTAAAAACACAAAGTCTGCAAAAGTCATTCTTGAGATTGAAATGATGCTTCAGGCTCATGAGGCAGCTAACAACAGTTTTATGAGTGTTGTGTTCAGTTCAGCGTGAAGCCCTTGAAAGTGGTGCAACTGCAACCCCAGCCTCCCCCTTCTTCTGTTTCACTTGTTTATTTAAAGATGAGACTTCAGGGAAATGACTGGAAAAACCAGGTGTTAAGCACTATGTTGCTCTTCTCTTAGAATAGAACAGTTCAAGTTGAAAGGAACCTTTCCAGGTCATCTAGTCCAACCCCATATCTTCTTTATCTTGATAGAAATTGGAGCCTGAATGTGAGTAACAGACTAGGGTGGGAGAATGTTTGGACTGGCTCCATCCATCCTTGTTCTTGACCAGGCATGGGAAAGGAGCAGGTCTTAGAGGTTTAGAGCAACTGCTGTTGTGGGCTGTTGATTGTAAGTCTGAAAGAATCTCTCTAAATGCCTGTGGAATTGGTTAGACGGTCTGAAGTGGTTTGTTGGTGGCGTTTCTTTTTTCCCTAAGCTGATTTCAAGACCATTAGTGGCACTCTTATTTTGATCTGGAAGCCAGATGAGTGCTTAAACAAAAAAAAGATGGTGAGATAGGAGATACTTCCTAATACAGAGGTTGAATTGCAGTTTTAAATATTTTTAAAATTACATTTAAAAAAATAAAGTAGTCAACTTCCTAGACAAAACAGATCATTTGGCTGTGGTTTTGCTTTTTAGAGCAATGTTGCTGAAGTCATGTTGACCAGCTTTCATGACAGGTTCTACATGATGCTAGCACAGCAAAAAAACCCTTTTTTTTTAAATCTGGATGGTAAAAAACATCCAGTACATCCAGTCTGCTTGCCAGTGTGGGTGTCCAAACAGCTATGCCAGCTCTACTGGGAATGATATGGGATCTGGACTGCTACTAAAGAAATTCTTGGGGAACCACATTCACAGTAACTTTTGAAACAGTAATTCTCTACTGTGATGGTCCTGCGTGCCCTAATCCTGATGAGGGACTAATTGGCCTGCTTGGAACAAGGAAGAGAAGCAGTTCCTGGCCCATGGTTATCAACTGGCAGCTAGAGATAGACAGGTGATGCCAGTTCCTTTTTTGTCAAGGTTTTTGTATGGCAGCAGAGCACCAAACCACCAGGTAAAGCCTTTGTGTCTAACCTGCCAGGAGATTCCTTTGGTCTCTAGAAACTGCAAGATGAGTGGTGGCTTAGCAGGTATCTAGACTCGGTTTTATTTGTTATTCTCCCAACTTAATGCTCTGTTGTGATATTTTGCATTTCTTCCATTGTGGCTCTACCATGAGTGTTGCTTTGCTTAATGGCAGTAAACACAAAACAGCTGCACATCTGTCTATGCAGCTGCCTTCAAAGGTGTCAGTTTTGGTTGACATTTTGACTGCTGGTGTATGTACAGCTTGGAAACCTGTTGGACTGTGCATGCTACATGACACTGTAGTAAAATCCATTGAGACAGAACTGAAACTATCATCATTGATATCACGAAGGGAGGTTCTGAAACTGCTCATAAGGACAAATAAAGAGCTGAAAGTTGTTTTCAAGCTTCCCCTTTACTTGTCCTGAGTGAGGAGATGGGGGAGGAAGGACCTGCTTTTTGCAGATGGTAGAATGATTCACCAGTTAATGGGATCTTAGTGCCTGGCAAGAAAAGATGTCATTAGCTGTGCTGAATGTCTGTGATACGCACATTTGGTCCAACATATAGCATTTCTGTGTGCTCGCTCAGTCTGCTGCTCGCCTGATGAGTTCCTCTCTCACTCCTCTGCTTACGCACGTCAAATGTTGCTTTTGATAAGCTCTGATTTATGGGCAAGTGACTTTTTAATGGAAAAGTACTCTCATCTGCTATGATGACAAAATACTACTCTTTGCTTATTAATAGTGGCTTAAGAGACAGTACGCTGGTTAATCAATGGTGAGATACACAATTGGGTTGCATTTTTTCATTTAAATCCTCTTCATTTTAAATACATGATAATATGATGCGACATCATTATGGCAACTATTGTGGTCAGAACTTCTTGAAGTGAGTTTCAAAATACTATTTGTGTTAGTACCTTCAATATTCATTAGCCTTTCACAACTGACTAACTTTCAGGCTTCAAGAGTTCCAGGAATACTTGCGCAATGAAGATTATTACTAAATCTTTCACACTGAACCAGTGTGCAGTTGTCAGACACTACAGTATTCAGCAGTGGCTTTTCCCATGACCACAGTTCATGGGATAGGCTTCTACTTTATTCATGGGGAGTTACACAAAGGAGTAAAATAGGTTTTAAACTTTGAATGAACCAGGCAGTCACAGAAGGTAACTTTTGTTTTCAGGTTGCACATTGGTTATTGTCCAAGAAGATAATTTAGGTTTTTTGTTAAAACATTTTGACTAAAATGTTTTAAACATCCTGATATTTCTAAGAGGAGTAATGTGTTAAAAAAAAAAAAGGAAAAGGAAGGCTGTTTCTGTTTTTAATAGGGAAAGGCTTAAGTTCTTCAGCTGGAGAGCTCAGTGATTCTGCGTCAGTTAGCTGATGACTCTGTGTTGTGATACGAATGTAGGTCTGACTCTGGATTGGAAACCTAAATTTATATAACTGAAAAACTCAGCATAGTTATGTTGAGAGAAGTGAGTAATTTTTATTTTCTTATGCATAGCCAAATTTAAAAGCTTTTCTACTTCTGCATTATATTTCCTTCTTCTGCTCTTGTATATTTGTTTTGACAGTCTACCTCAGAAATAACTGATCCTCTCTTTTTGATAGTAGTTGTGTTTTTTCTGAAAATCCGAGGATTTATCTGCACAATATTCTGTCATAATTTAATGTTTTAATATTTAATAATAATTTATTATTTTACAGAAATGGTACCTCCACTTTAACTTCTCTTACTTGGAAGGCAAATCTTTGAAGAAGGTAAATCATAGCAGTCCTTCCTTTGTTCTACTTAACACCAAATTGTTCAAAGATTACTATTGTCTTTAAATCTTATCTATCTTTATCTAAATAAACTTTCTGTAGCATGTAGGTCCTTTCTCTGGAATTGTTTTAAAGGATAAGAGCAAGGATATGACTAATTACCTTCATTGTGGAATTATACAGAGCTAAGATTTGCTTTCTTTTGCCAACTACCTTACCTACTTTGGGTGTGCATTATATCAGGAAAATCAATGTGATTCATAATGGAGGAGAAAATAAAGTGGTGGAAATGATAACAGGTGTTGAACAATACCCATTTGTAAGGTGCCACTGTCATATCTCAAAGGGTTTTATAGCTGCTGTTTGACTACCAGCTGTCTACTACCAGTGATAATGTATTTGAAGACCGTATTGTGTATCCCATAGGGAAAAATTTGCCAAGAAGGTTTCCCTGTAGTGAATGCTGAGATTTGGATGTGCCACTCTAATTTATTTGCTCTTTTGCAGTTGGTGTACAGCAAGCAACATTGTGCTGACAAGGGACGTGCTTTTTTGCAAGAGAGGTATTCTGTACTAAAACACCGACCCTGTTACATTCCAGACGCTCATGCTGCAATGTGCAGCCAGTACAGCCCCTGAAAAACGCTCCACTTGATGGCACAGGCATCCACAGTTGCCAGCTGTCTGACACAGATAAAGCTAGAAAGAGATTTCACTAACACTGTCGTTCAACAATCCAGGGTAAATACTTCTTTAATTCTGTTCTGGAGGATATGTACTTAAAAGTGGAGGGAAGGGAAACCTTTGACTTAAACAAAAATGTGTCTAGTAAATTATCTTCCAAAAAAGCACCTCTGCGCTGTCTAGACTATGAGGCTGAAAGTGATAACATGACATAACTGATAACACAGCACAATAAATAACTTTGGTTCATAGAGGAGTGCCTTATTAGGGAATAACATTAAAATATTTGCCTTGTCTTTCTTACCTGAATTGTACTGTCAGGATTTCAAAAAGAATGTATCAACAAACAAGTGATTTTGTAAAAAGCTTTTTATGCTATAAAGTACTAAAGAGTAGTATACAAACACCATCAAATTCTTGCAAGACTATAGAGATGCAACATTACTTTCCACACAGTTTAATGGACTGAAGCAGGGAGTAATGGGTTTGAGGTAGACGGAAGAGGAAAGGGGGGCTCAAGGTCTTGGCTGTCTTTTGGAATTAGGTGCCTCTACCAGCAGTATGCCTGGAATGTGCCTGGGACTATCCTGGCTTGCCTGCACAGGCTTTTTCTTGACTCACTTTACCCTCTGACAACAAGTGAAAGGGACCAGAAATACTAATGCTGGCTTAGCAAAAAGGGGAGCAGTTAGTACATGCCCAGATGAGCCATCAGTCCATGATATCAGCTTGGAGGCTCTGGCCAGAAATGTGAGAAATGTCAGGCAGAAGTCAGACATAAGTTCTTTTCCCACCCTGGTTTTGACTGAGATAACTGGTCACCAGTCTGGTACCTTTTGAGACCAGCTGTGCAAAGCTAGGCACAAGCAGTGGCCAGATCCTTCTCCAGTACAACATCCTATGATTTCTTTGTTCCTGACTTCTTAGTTACCCTTCTAAATTGGATGTTTTAAGGCAGAGGGGGAATACAAGTTTGCTGCAGTGCTGTGTGACATATGTTGTATATGTTGTTATATGCAATACAAAAAAAAAAAAAAGAAAAAGAAAATAAACTCACCCTACATTGGAATGTGAACAATTCTCTCCTATTACCCAGAAGCAGTCACCTCAGGAGCTGGTTATGTGTAATGTACCAGTCATAAAGCAGTGGGAGTATGTTAAAAATCAAGAAATGGAGTGGAAGGGAGGCTGGGAGGTAGTCTTGGAAATGAGTAGTTCTCTCCCACTCAGCAAGTCAGTTCCATTATCTGAATCAGTGTAAAAATACCCACCCACCCCAAGGAATGCACTGTCGTTCTCTCCATGCCAGATATCTCTGATTGAGAGTAACTGCTTGCTTTTGAGAGCCTGGAGTGGATCTCTGTGGAGTGCTTGAGTAGGAGGTGAAAAATCAGTAGCTAATGTGATGGCTTCTGATTCTGTTTTATTTATTCTGAAACTGTTTTTCAAGCCCAAACAGCAGCGTGCCAGGGAAGGTGTCTCTGCTTGGGATTCATTATAGTTATTATCAGTAGCAACATGCCTCTGGCTAATTACACTTGGTTTGTGAGTGACAGCCTTTGATTGGACAATATTGCTCCCCCGTCCTGGGGAGGGAGATACTTTTCAGGTCACAGATTAAGTCATTGCTAGATGATAATTTCATGGTATGTTATGGCAGTACATGCTTGAACTGAAGACTGCCACTGCTCGACTGTCTCAAGCTGTTTTTTTCACAGGTCTGCTGGAAATGGGAGACAGGGCGCAGATCCTGCATTTCAATTACTGCCAGTTAATAGCAGCATGAAGATCTACTTGAAGAAATTTGCCACTTCAAGCTCATCTCTAAATAGGAGCTGGGCATAGAGTTCAGTGACTTGATGCAATGATGTCCATCTGGATGCAGAGACAGTGGAGGCAGGTTTATGGTTGGGAGCTTCAAGATGAGGCATTTCAAAGAATGACTTCTCTGGACAATCTGTGGGCATTTGGGTACAATTTCAAGACATTTACTGAGCTCTTAAAAAAAAAGGTAGTTATCAATAATAATTAAAACATCCCCTTTTGTTGTGCAGTTTCTGACAAGTATTGCCGCAGACCCTACACCACCTTTGACACTGAGTGTGGAGCATCATTCAAAGACCCATCTGCTCATTCAT
The DNA here is from genome assembly GCA_013396755.1 of Sclerurus mexicanus. NCBI lineage: Eukaryota > Metazoa > Chordata > Aves > Passeriformes > Furnariidae > Sclerurus > Sclerurus mexicanus. The sequence goes on along the minus strand of VWZF01006236.1, from coordinate 2,050,574 downwards.
TAGCAGCTTTTGGTCCCCTGGTCTTCGCTGAGGCAAGTGCTTTGGAAATGACTTGAGGAATGTGCATTTCCTGTAGTGTTTTGTGTTTGGTATTTGAACTGAGGTGCTTAACGAACGCACAGCAGCATTTTGCTGACAGGTTTTAAATACCATCTGCAGCCCTTAATGAACACGGTGTCCCTCTGCTTGCCCTGACTTTTTTTGTATCTCTCAGTTTGCACTACTACTGATGTGGAACAATGATGCAGATAGCCTGCTATCAGTATTACTTTATTAACTATGAAGCTCATTCTTTGCTGTGCAGAATGGTGGGACTCTCCCCACTCATTTTAACACTTGAAAACATGTTTTATGAATCTGGTTTGAAATACAGCAGCTCTTGTTCTGATCTGAAATTATTGTTTCCCTTTGACAAGGGGAAACCTAGCACTGCTTAAATAATTAAAAAATGGAAGAAGAAGAAGATACTGCTTGTTTAGAAACAACTTTAAGGTTTCTATCTAAAATCATAGCCTCCTGTGTGTAAGGTTCACAGCAGTTATGAGTAAGGGTTAAAACAGCAGTGGCTGGGTTGTCCCTGCATTCCTTAAATGAAACAGAGTGGGATTTGAGCAATGATGAGAAGTATTAGCAATATACATCCCACAAACAGAGATTTCCCTGAACTGCTCTGGGGAAATGTCTCAACTCTGGCATTTAGGAAGGGTTGGGTTTCTCCAGTAGAGAGGAGGTGATGCCCTGAGGTCAGCTGTGTCTCTTCAGCAGCTCAATCACTCCTAAACTTCCTCGTCTGGGCATCTCATTTGTTAGAGACAGATCAGCTGTTTTGAAAAGTCAAAGGAGAGTCAAATCTTTCTTCCTGGAGGGTATATGATTTACAGGGAGGCAAGAGAGGAAGGACGGCAAGGGAAACAACTGGTCTCTTCATTGCTTTTTCTTATGTCTGTTTTCAATAGGGTTATAAATATCACTTCTCTCCTAATGTATCTGGAAGTTGAAGCATTTCTGCTAATGAAAGGGTTCATGTGGTTTTAGCAACACTGTTAAGATTTCTTTGTGCTGTTTTCCCTGTCCTTTCTTGAAGGAATCATGTAAGGGCAGGATAAGTAGATGTGTATATTCTTTCCTTATTAGGAAGCTTGTTTTTTTAATGCTTCTTGGTTCTGTTTTTTGTTTGTTTGTTTCTTGTAGAGGTTGTATAAAATAATTGTGACCTTTATCATGCCTGTAACAAGCAGGGGTCTGTATCATACAGAGTTTTTTTTTCCTTCTCCCTCACTGGTTGGTAGTTCCAGGACAAAAAATGCATGAATGGATGCATTCTTTCCTGCCTTTCCTAGAAGGTTCCTCAGGTTGACGTGTACTGTGTAGGAGTAAAATTGGCTTTGTGTTTGCCCTTGGATCGCTTTGTAAGCAAACCAGGGCATTCAGCTCATAGAGATGTCAGTCAGTTTTGGTTCCTTTTGCTTGCACAGAATTCGCTTAACTTACTTTATGGAAGTATTTATGAAGCATTAATTATTATTTTCTTGTGTAGCTTGAAGTGTTCTGGTGAGCAGAGCCCTGAAAGCAAAGGTGTAAATAGCTGTGGCAAATGATACTACACGTGCTGAGAAAAGCATTTGCAAAATGCTTTATGAATCTAGTAACTTTGCTTCCCATACACACCTACATGTGATGCATCATGCACTGTCTGCCTAATGAACTCTGTGGTGGTCTGGAGCAGAGCTGTCTCTCTAGAGATGTGCTACAGAAATAGGGGCAACAATAGGGGAAATTTTGTCTTTGTCAGTTGTTGGCTCATCTTAATGCTTTGTTTTCCTCAATTTATTTGTTGTAGGAGAATCTCTAATTTGGTTTCAACTTCAGCATAGTAGACAGCAGAGTTTGCCAGCAGCTCATGTACTCTTGTAGACACAATGTAAATAGGAAAATAGATGAGAGATAGGAAAGTGAAATGCCTGTAGGCAATACAGGTAAAAATACATCTGAAGCGCATATTGCTTCACAGCCTCTTGTGTTTGTGATGTATGTTGTTTGCTATAGACAGTGATGTCTTGTCTGCTAGGCTGGTACCTCCATTTGATGCTTTTTTCATTTGAGTAATGTTTTTATTAAGAAGTAAAATCCTGTATGCGTGCCACACAAGACCTTTGGGACTGGTTAAGGCAGAACAGTATTGTGTCCCCTTGCACTCATTGACCCTGCCTTTGCAGCAACACACCTGAGTGTGGAGACTGGGCATAAATTTTATGTCTTGAACTCAAATGTCGTGGTAGTTTATACTTCCAAAAACATGCAGACAGTTTTCACATGGAGACTTTGTTGTATGCTAATGCTCTCATATCCAGGCATGCTTGCACGTGCTGATGAATGAAATTCCTCTACAGCCTCTCTTTTATCAGATGCATGATTTATAGTTTTAAGCCACCCACAGTCATAGAGAAAGCTGGGAACAGGATCCGACTCTCAGTTGACTTAACTACAGAACCATCCTTCCATGTGCTGAGTGGGTTTGGAAAAGCGCAGGAGGGTTGACCTGGCTGTTTCTCCTGAAAATCAGTATTTCATTTCTCACCAGAAGGTCAGAGATGGAGAAAAGTATTCAAAAATATAACTAAATTATACCAATCTAAAAATTATGAAGTCCGTTTTGCGAGGCTATATTACTCTCTTGATACTCATCCACTTTATAAATGGGACAACTCCAGGCTTTTGGTAGAATTTTTCTGTTTCATCTGCATATAATCTGTTGTTCCTTGCAGGGGAAATACACAAAGTTTCTGATATGGGTCAGATTCTTCTGTCCTGTCAGCCTGCTATTTCTTTTATACTGAAACTTTTTGTGGTTCATTATAGCCATATCCCTCAAATTGCTAATTTATTTGTGCGTTTAGTGTCTTAAGCTAATTGATAATTATGCTCATGTGTTCAGTGTCAACCATATTTTCCAGCTGTCTCTACTTGATCAACAGCTTTGTGAAAACTGCTGGGCTACTTCAATGGGGTCAGAGTAGTTGAGTAATACTTGCTATATCCCATCAATCTACACATTTCATCAGTGCTTTATAATCTTGCTCGTGATGAAATGAAAAAATTTTGCTAACAGCAGTAATCTGTTAATAGGACTTGGACTATGGCCCATTGTTAAGGACTTTAACCAGTCATTTAGTGAAATTCAAGTAGAATTTGGTTTACAGAATGAATTTTAATGTGCTCAGCACCGATTTCTGATAGAAAAAAGATTGTTCTTTGTGCAAATAATTGTTTCTTTTAATTACTTTTAAAACTGGAAATAAACTGGTGAGTATTCTGAAAGCATAGGAGAAAAGAGAAAAACAGTTCAGCTTAACCAGTTGGAAGGTGGCATAGCTCTGTGCCTTGGTTTGCCAGACCTGAGTTGTTTGGGGTCTTTGGACAAATTAGCTGATCCCTCAGCAGTTTAGCCTACTCTGTGATGGGGATGATGTGATGACATTTCCAACCTCAGTAGTCCTTGTGGTAATAAATACCTCAAGGACTGTGAGGTGACAGAGCTGGGTTAGTGTTGCACGAGTGTTCTTACAAGTAGAAACGAGGGCACAGTGGTAGCATTGGGTTTTTAGAAGCAGAGTTGGTTTTTTCCTCTCTTTGCCATTATTCCACCTTCAGCACAGCACAAACAGAGGTGGAAAAACTACTCAAGTGCTAGCAGTGTCAGAAACTGAGCAGCAGGCAGGCTAGTAGGATATCAGTCACACCAACATATCTAGGTAAATTATATCAGTGGTATTATCAAGGACAAGTTTTTCTCCTTTGTTTCTCCCCTTCTCCTCCCAGATATAGTTTCAATTTTTAATTGTGACCTTCAGTCCAAATTAAAAATAAGTCTATGCCTTTTCCCTTTGCTTTTCCCCACATGTACAGGAAAAGCCTGGAAATACTGAATCCGATGGAGCTTTTCTGTCCAGTGAATATTTACAGAGAGATCAGAGACCTGCTCTTATACTGGTCACTGGTCTGTTGGTGTAATGAACAAGCTGTTTCTGCAGAGAGCTTTTGGTTCCACCCCTAGTGGAATAATTCCCTTTTCTGTCCATGCTTCTTTCTAAGTCTTTACCAATACAATATTTTCTGCCAGTCGTGGTGGCAGTACACCAGTGGAAAGGATTCCTGTGTTTCTGGTTCTGCAGCAGAGCACTGGGCATCCCATGTCAGCAGCTTTTAATAGATGCAGACCAGAGGCCATAATCAAGAGTAGAAACTCTCATGAGGTGAAGCAAGCAGCAGTTTGAACTTGTGTTGCATGGCTCCTACAGCTTTCTAGATGATGGTTATACTCTGTAGCCTATAAAATGGCTAAAGGACAGGCAGAGATGCCAAGGGAACGGAGTACAGGAGTCTCTGCTAGAGAGAGATTTTGGAGCAGGATCATGCCTAGCAGGGTTCTCCCTTGTCCAGCCCACACCAGCTACAGAGATGTGATGTCACACAGTACAGCAGTGCAATCTGTAACTTCTGCATCTGGAGTTCCAGGAAGGGAAAAGGGAAAAAAAGGTTCTCTACAGTATAGTTTTTCTTTAGATATATATATTTATCTTTCATCTGGCAAAGAATACTACAGTGTTCCTTCACCCTTCACTTCAGGTTTTCTGGCAATCTCACTGTCATCTCATGTTTTAACTTCATATCAAAAATAGTCACATTTGGTGGGAAATTGTCACTAAAGCCTCGCTGAAATTACTGTAATTAGTTACTGTAAACAGATTATCTGTATGTCTTTACATTTTAGGCAATCAGTCTCTAAAAATACAAATATGCGGTTTGATGCAGCATGGGCTGCAAAGAGGAGGATAGATGTGTAGGAAGGCTTTTTACTACTGCTTCATTTCATGCTGCTGAGGGTAATTAGCAGAAGAAAGTATAGTCTTACAAACACGTAGTTTGTAGCAAAAAGTGTTATCTATGACCAGTGGCTGGCTGAAGAGAGGTTTACAGAATACAAAATCTTTCACAGCACAGCTCTTGGGTTCGAATTTACCCAGGGTGTTTGCTCAATATTGCTGAATGTTGGATTTCATATTGCAGTAGCAATGAATTACCCTATCCAGGACAAGGACACAAGGTATTAAGCATAAACAAGAATGTAGTTAACAGTACTCCTGTTCTAAAAAGTTTACAACCTTAACACTTTGTTGGATTTTAGGTTGGTTTTTTTGTTTTGTTTCAAACAAACAGGCAAAAGCCAACAAAACAAACAAACCAACAAACAGGTTCAGTCACCCAAATGCTGGTTTTGGCCTCATGGAGATGGCCTCCTTTAGACTTTGCTTGCATTCTTGCAGCTCCTTTGTGCATCTCTGAGAATACTTCTTGTGATTCTCCTTGGCTAATGGTCCGTGTAATTAATTGATATCCTTACTGCATGCTGGCTCAGCAAAGTGAGCCATCCTCCTCTCTTGACAGTGGTTCTCATAGACTTGCACTCACCCTTTGACTCTTCCTGCTCTTCCTCAGCAGCTCCATTCAGGCTGACCTGATAGGCCATGGTAGTTTTCCTCACCTTAGGGGGTCCTCCGTCTTCAATGCCAAGTGCTGTGATCGGGGCAGCAATTTAGCTGCACAGTGTTTAATTAACTGACAGTCTTGCCTTTGGCAGCTGTGAGCAGGGGTCTGGAGCAGCAAAACCCTTGAACTCTTCCAAGTACAGATGACACAAGTTCAGCGGGGGGGGGGGTGTGTATGTATATATATACACACACAAGTAGGGAAACTAGGAAGTGGTTGCAGCTCCTGTGTCTCTGGGACCTCCAGTTCTATGGTTCCCTGTGTTTTACAGTCCCTTCAGCCTCTACGTTTTCCTCCACTCCCAATTTTTGTTCCAGATTATTTTCTGCTAGGGATCTTCTTGGAGTGTAGAAGGTGGAAGCTGTTGCCCTTTCTTATTGTACCAGTAAATGTAAGGACTATCTTTAGATTGTTCCCCTCCTTTACACCACTAGTTCAGCAAATCCCTAAAACAGGGAAGCAGTCCAATATAATGGGACAAACAGATGGAGAACAGCATCTGTGATATCTACAGTAGTATAGTATTTCTTGCCTCTTCCTCTTGTCTGGAATCTACCATGTCTGGTAGATGCTGTTAAAGACAGGTTGCTAAAGTCAATGAATTTTAGGTCTAATTCAAAATACAAGGGTTTCTCTGTGAATTTCTTTTGTTGTTTTTAGTTTTTCCTTATTTATTTTATGGGTTTGTTTCATCCATTGTACATCAAAAGGAAAGAACATACAATTCAAGGCAGGTTCAGTAATGAAAATGCATCAATATCAAATCCAAACAATATTGTAAAGCTCAAACTGAGGCTTCTCCATATGGTATGTTGGTATTGCCAGCCAAAAACACAACATGCAACTTCCAGAGCTGGGTTCGGTGAACTTTTAAATCTGTACAAAAATAACTACTGACAGCTTTCCTCAATGCAAAATCCTTTCTACTCTCTCCCAGAAAGAGCTGTTCCCCTGCCGGTTTTCAGCACCTCCTCCTCCCCGTCTGCTTGTTCCTTCCTCCCTCTGTTCTGCTTTTTCTCACGTTTGTGTGAATATCCTCCATCCGCAGTTCTTGTGACGGAGAGAGGATGCATCAGAGCTCTCTGTCCATCTTGCTTTGCAGAGACATTACATCATCTGCTGCTGAGCAAAGCTGATTCCCTGCAGCTTTGCCTTTCCCAAACATGGTCCGTCTTGGATCTGTCCAGTTGTCTGGATGTATGAATCAGAATCCAGACCTGGAGCTAAACACAAATGTGTGGCTGAAGCCTCAGCCCAGCCCAAGCTGAGGAGTGTGTGGCTGTGGGGTGATGCCCACCAACCATGGGCTGTGTGAGACAGGAGGTCAAAAGCTTCCCCCTGTCACCGATCTGCTCCCATGGGGCTTGGTATCATATGTGAGAGTGGATTAGGTGTTGCTGGTCTTTCTCTCTGCTGTTGTCCCTAGCTTTGGGAGCCTTCCACTGCTGTAGTTCACAGAAAGAGCCCAATGTGGTGTTAGTGTGCGATAACTTACCTTCTCTGTGTTGTAGGCCAGTGAGAACTGGGGCTGATGTCTTCCAGCCGTCTTTGTAGGTCACCACAATTTTACTTCATTTTTATCAGGAATTCTTCTAATATTACATCTGGATATTACAGATGTTAATGTTACATTCAGGATATCTTTCACAGATATGATTTCCAGGAGAACTGTGAAAGACCCCTCCATCAGAAGTGTTGGTGTGAGCAACACAGGAGTGGTGATCAGAGCATGAAGCACTTGCTGCACTGAAGTGGGAAATCAGGAAGCAGAGTGCTGAGCTTGAAGCAGTGCTAATAGCTGCACAGGCCACTGCTGATGGCAGTGAGATGAGGCCATAAGGTGATTGCAGGACAACAGTAACAACATAAAATGTTGTTTTCCTGTTGCTGTTTCCTGGGCAGGCTATTTACCTTCAGATTGCTGTTGCCAATGGTTCAATTTATCTTTTCTGTTTCCCTAAATAATGTCTTTTTATCACAGCCTACTCTCTCACTACTCCTTTGGTCTGTTAAGTGCCACCTGTTATGCACTCATCTGTTTCATGTGAAGAAACTTTCTGTATCAGTGCATTCCTGTTTCTTAAGGCAGAACCTGTTGGGTTAGTCTGGTTTCTGATAATGCCACACAAGTATGGGCATTTGTGTGATATCTGCCAAAACCCATGAAAATCCAAAAAAAAAAAAAAAAGCCTGGCACAGTAGGTTCGGTCCAACATCTCAGTGTAGCTGTTTGTTCTGTTCTATGATTAGGTCACTTACCTGTAAATCCTCCAGCTCTGAGGGGGTTAAGCCACCTTCCTGACTGTCACAGGAGGGCTCAAGGGCCAGAGGTGGTTTGTGTCATACACTTGTGCCTGGTCTGTGCTGATGGGACTGTCCACGTGGGCCTGTGTGGTGTGAGACTTCTGCTAACAGGTGCAGCTAAATGGGAATAGAGGTCCCTACATCAGTTGGACTTAAAAAGGTACTTATATGTCAGGATTATAACTTATGTTTTACAGACACATCATAGAGAAATGTCTCAGCTTTAACCTCGAGTTACACAAGTGCAAAAATGTGCATAGAACAGCACTGAGTGCGAATGTAGCAAATTAACAAATGGTGATTAAGGACATCCAGCTAAGGAAAGGTTGTTATCTTGAGGGAACAGAGGTTCCCTTCTGTGTTGGTGGGGGTTCTGATGAAAAATGTGTCATCATGGAGTAACCATATGATGTGAGATCAGGAGGAAAGTCCTTTATTTTCTTTCACTTCTCTCTTTCAAACCATATCTGTCCATTAGTGTAGAAGGGAAAATGCGTCATAATGCTGTAAGGCATGAATTAAAAATGACAGGAGAGATAATAGTGGACATCACAGAGATGAGTCAACACTGAAAGAGGTGGATGAACAATATGAACACTAGAAGATGTTCTGGATGGCCAAAAAAAATATGTATTTTTCACAAAGAAAATAATTTGGAGTATCAAGAGTGAAAAGTAGGTTGAAATGGAACTTCAAAAAAGATCTGTCCACTCAAATAGTTAAAGACTTTAATCAACTAAAAAGCTAGAAGCAGAAAGAGTTTGTTAAATGAGCTTAGGTTAGAAAATCACTTCATAAAGATTTTGCTTGTTGCAAAATCTGGTATTTTTGGTGTCTCAACAGACCATATTTCTGTGAAAGCAAAAGAGTAGCAGTATCACATTGTGTCAATTTTTTATAATTTTATGGATGCATTATAAGAGTATTTCTGTGGGAAAAGTAATTTTAAATAGATGCCTAAGGTATCTTTATTAAGTTACCAATGCAATGGAGTTGCAGCGCTGTGGAATTAGTGGAAACTTGATTGTAATTTTGCCCATTATTGTCATTAATAATGCTACAGAACATCTTTCTTTTTTTTTGCTAATCATAGACAGGTTTTACTGCAAGAGTTTGTGAACAAATCTGTATTTTTGAAGTACATCTTGGTGGTACTGCTAAGCAAGTTGTTTGTATTCTATCTCTTTGCTTCTGTCCTTTCTGCCTTTCATTTCTTTCTTTCAGGAAGACCGTATCATTGTGACACTAAGGTTGAAGGAATTATGAGTTTCTCAGGAAAAGGCCTAATAAGAAAATTGCAATAAATTAAACCAGAAATATATCATGACTCATGATATATATATATAAACCTTTTTTGCACCACAGGGTATAAAGCACCCAAGAACGCTGAGGAGCCAAGAAAGAAATGGAGAGTCATGGCACTAGATAACATGAATCAGAGTCAAAGGAAAGGGTTAAAAGCTGTGAATAGCAGCATTGTTTTTGTTTTCATGCCCCAAAATGTAGATAACTTTATGGGTACAAATTAAGAAATCTTTTTAGGCTATCATATTTTAATAGCAATGTTGAAAATAGGAGTCAGGGAGGAAATGAAAGGAGGGGAAGAGTCCAACTCTGACCTTGTTCTGCGGAGAGAGTGGATTCAGGTTTAGCATAAAGGAAAGAAAATGAAGGTTGCAACTCCTAAGTATTGCCTATCTCCTTGACTCATCTGCGGGGTTTCTCCACTGAACCGTGACAGTGTCAGCACAGGAAATGCCCTGGTTAGGACTGAGGTCTTCTCTCCCCTCTGCTTACTGGCATTGCTGGAAACTTTCCCAAATAAAGGCAAGCATTCAAGTTACTGGACTACGTGGCTCCTATGATTTGCTTTTAAAGCATTTTCAATTCTCCCCACCTGTGCTTGTCTCAAGGAAAAGGAGGGTGGAAAAGCAGTTAAAATTATTCGAACTTCATCAGCATGTGTTTGGTTTAATATCTCTCAAGCTCTTCAATCATCTTACCTTGCTTCATGCTATGTTAGTCTCTGTCAGGGTAGTTAGTGATGTGACAAAAAAGAACCTGTGAAAGGATGCTCAGTACGGCTGACGTGATGGAAATGTGAATCTTGCTGCATGCCCACTGCTCACAAGCATTATGGCAGAGTCTGAAAATACATTCATCCACAGAGCTTTTTGTGGCTGTTTTTAAGAGTAGAGCCTCAAATTATCTTCTTGAGACACAAAAGGAGCTGGACAAGAGTGGGATGGCAGGACTCCAAGACTGGCATCCTAAGACAGTGTGTACAAGCCTCCAACCTTAGCTCCATAAAGGCTATTCTTGCCCAGAAAACTTTCATAGCAGGTCTAGGCCAAGGACAGCTAATAGTAGGTCATGGGCTGAATTAATTGAATCCACTTGTCACCTTCATGGTTTTAAGAAATACGTGTTTTCAAATCTATGTCATCATTAATAAGGCTTCTCCTGACTGACTGCTGTCCAACCAGAAAGCCTTACACTTTATCTAAGGTGGCTGTTTAAAGCAATTTTGTGTGTACTGGCTGTTCAGAGAGTGAGGCAATCTCTGCAAGCAGATGGGGAAACCTAAATAAGGCCAAGTACCCAAGGAACTTCTCCACTTACAGCCTGCACTGCTGGTTTTTTATCACCCCATTGTGTCTGGAGCAACAAGTCTTTATTCATGTATTTCTTTCTTCTTTTTTTTTTTTTTGTGTGGAATGCTCTGGATCTTGTTCCTGTGGACATCTACAGAGCATACCTTCTTTGTTGGCACCTGCTGTGATTCCCTCATAAAAGAATAAGTGATAAGTAGTCAGTGGTGAAATGAGCTGTGAAAACTGAAACTCTGCTCTTAGCCTGGAAGCAGCATCTCTGTTCAAATATACAATCACAGCAGCATAAGAAGCTATTACTTGAAGCTTTTTCTGGTAAGTGCATCTGTGAAGTCTTTCTCAGTGGTTTGTTAGGGATTTATATGTGTAATTATTGTTATGTTGGGTGTCTGTTGTAGATGCAAATCTTTCATGAATCACTAAGAAAACAGTTTTGTCTGTCGCATGCAACTTCTACTCTATCATCTAGGAATGTCTATAGGGAACAAATTTCCTGTGGAATGCCTTGGCCTCTGAGCAGTGTGCTGAGTGCTTCTGGTGCCAAGCTGGAAACTTAAATGTCTCTCGCCTACCCTGAGCAAAAAGATTAACAAAATATTTGGCTGACCATGGCAAGATATGAGAGGTTTTGCAACAACCAATGTTGACAAAAGATGATACAAATTTATTTCAGAGGATTAAAAACCTGGGCAGAATCAACACTGACTTTTGGCTTGGATAGACTTTAAACTCTGAGAAGAAAATAATCTAAAATTCATATTGGGAAAAAGATAAATCTGTAAAGTTTTAGTTGCAAAAGAAAGCCAGAAGAGACAGGGATATTAAGTTGGCAATGGTAAGCAAAAGCAGAAAGATAATGTCAAACTGGAAAATATTTGGAGGAGGTCTTGATGGAGAGAAACAGTTGAGTCTAGACATGACAAACACGTGGTTGCTATCTTTCTTAGCCAGCACCTGAGGCAACCCAGATGGATTTGCATGGGCCAAAATTAATGACAGGTCAATACAAAACATTGCATTGCTTTAATTATCAGCAGTAAACTGAGTCTTAGCAGAATAAACCGGCCCACAGAGAGTTTCCTGGAGTGCAGGAAGATTGTCTATACCCAGACTGGTTCCTTATAGCTAGCTAAACAAAATAAAAGAAATAAGCATGAAGAGTTTGTTCTTATTTCTTTAAAATGTATCTTAACATTATCTGTAGTTATTTTTTTAATATACTGAGCAGCCATTTTTGGTTTTGTCAAAAGCTAGGTAGCTAGTTCTCTTGGCTTTCTTTCAGATTCTTTATGTTTGGGGGGGTTTGAGGAGAGGAACACAGGTCTTCATATTTCCTTCCCCTTTCCAATCCTTCAGTGACGTTATAGACCTGTGTGTGGGAAGCAGTTTTGAATTTTGTTCCTGCAATCAGCTGTGGTTGCAGTGGAAGCCCTCAGGAGATCTGGCTACCTGATGCTCTCTGCACGTTAGGCAGGTAATTAACAATTAGTGTTTGTAACTTTAGGTATTTATATATGCAGAAGACCATAGTAGCAGTGAGGGTTTCTAGGTGCCTTGGAAAAATGTGAACGCAAAATTGTTAGCATTTATAATTCTCATTCATAAAATGTATTTGAAGTGAATCTGAAGTCAGGAATGAAGATCTAAAATTAGCTCATTGGGCCAATTAAACTTGTTGGTCCCTTGCAGGATGATTAAATGTATTTTTCAGGAGGAGAAAGGAAATTGCATCTTGCTGAGGAAAAGAAAGAAGTAGCCCTGAAGGTTTTTTGAGAGGCTCAATCAAGAACACAGCTTCAGTTAAGGGTAATGAATAAAAAGCACTTTGCACAATTACGGCTACCCCTGCCTCATGCTGGGGACGTTGTGATCACTGTAGTGGCATCCTTTTGTTCAGGAGAGGCTCTTTCTACCACTATGCACAGCCCCAGTTACCTTCTGATGCCTTGATTTCACGAGGGTGGATGAGTAGCATGTGGAGTCATTCCATCTCAAGCTGTGTGGTGGAAAAAGCCTCCTCTTGCCTGTGTGTGTCTCTTCTGTGTTTGGTGCTGCCTTGTAGGTTTCTCCTGGAAATTTACCCTGGTTCCCAGTGCTATAACCACATAGATCAGGACCCTTTGTGCACACACACTTTCAGTGTGTGTGTTCTTGTCCATCTAGTGAGGCAGATTAGAGCCCAGGCTGCATTTTAAGATGAGCTCTAGCCTGCCCACTTAATCTAGTGCCCAGGAAGGTTATAGATTAAGTCAAGGGAAGGGAGGTCAATTGTGGTAATGTTCCAGCATGATCCCGGGTTTTGCTCAGACAAGTCACTTCTAAGTGAGCATTTTATTCAGGAGGATTTTTGAGGACTTTGCATATTGGTTTGGAATTTTGGGGTGTCTCACAGTTCAGCTGCAAGCGGGGAGCACAAGAAGGTCCTGGGCTCTGACTGAACTGTAACTGGAGTGATTGTAAAATAGAGTTGTCATCATCATGGGTATGTCAGACTTGTGTTATCCATTACATACGCATTTATTTCCCTCTGAGGTGCTCTGGGCAAAGGTGGGTGTTCTCGGGCCTATAAGGGACTCTTTCTATGTGCCTGTGAGTACCCAACCCTTCAGTGGTTCCTGGCTTAGCTTCTTCAGGAAAGAGCATGGTGCCTCAAGTCTGTGTTCATCTGGTTGTGAAGCTGGAGACACTGGGATTACCTGGATAACCTCTGTCCAGACAGACACTGTCTCAAACAAAAAGCTTCCATGGTAAAGCCTCCTGTATTTCTGTAGCTACTTGAGCACCTTTCAGAACACCAGGAGAAGCTTTCACGGGAGCATTTGTCCTCACATAATTGATGGCACATTCAGAACTACATGTGTGTCCAGGTCTCCTGCCTTAATGCAAAGCATCTGTCCAAGCTCCGTCTCAGTCCTCCAAAAGTTTTGAGACAGCACCATACCCAGTCTCACAGGACAGATGTTCTGGGAACAACTGTAGCAAAAAGGCTGGGAAACAAAGAATGAGGCTCTTGGAATCTTCTCCAGAGAATGTGAAGGAAATCTTTATCTTCAGCAATTCACATGCCTGCCTTTTCCTCATTCTTTGTTTGACAAATTGTTTTCTATTTACAGCCAGCACATTTTAATGCCTTCTTGCTCCCCCCAGCCTACTGGATTCCTATTTTCTCCTTCTGACAATGTTACCATATGGTTCTATTATTCAGAGATTCCTCAATATGGATTGTGACAGTCCTGAAAAATAATTAGGTGCTGCTGTGGTGTAAAAGCACATCTGTGATCAATGGCTTCCTCTGGAAATTATGGGATAAAATGTCCCAAGACACTTTTCTGTCTTTCTACTTTCTCCATACCCTTTTCTGTCCCTCCCTGCCCCCAAAAATCTATTAGAATAAAGGGAAAAAAGGTCTGTGTGAACAGCTATTTTTCACTTTCTTTCTTAAAAGCACTGCACAGTGTGATTGGTGGGTTTTTTGAGCTGTGACTAGGGGAAGAAATCTCTGGGGAGAAAAAGGTATATATTTAGACTCTGTACATTTAGAATAGAACTTAATTCTATGGTGATAACCAATGATTTACACCCTTTAATCCAAAAGTCCTCCTGTGCCCTGTGGGGAATACAACATATGTCCAGCAAATTGGTAACCATATGCTCCAGTGAACACGTGCTCCCTCAGCCCTTCCTCTGCTTCATTCCATTGATGATTCCCTGCTAAAGAACTCTGGTCTCACAGTTTATTCTGCCTTCAATGAAGTCTTGGTCACGGGAAGGGTTATTTTCAGATTCCTTTTAGTATTGCACATTGTGTGTTTTTTGAAAGGTTTCAGGCAGTTGTTTTTGCTGGAGAATTTCACAAGCAAATTGATGAGTAAAAGTTTGCTTAGCTCCTGATGAGTCAGGCATATCTCCTACACAACTTTTTTTCCCAAGTGTGAATTGGGAAAATAAAATCAGGGTTATCAAATGCAAGTTTCACAGAAGGTTTTCAAAACTGATTTGTTCCCAAACCCTCTGTTTCACCTCATCATGATATCAGCCCTCTGGTGCTGCTGCTGAAACTGCAAAGTTACACTATTTGTAGTGAAATAATCCTTCTTTATCTATTTGGCAGATGATGAAATAGAAAAAAAAAAGAACACCAATACATATTTTCCCCTCTTTGTGGTCACTTTTAAATAGAAATGCTGTAGAAGAGCAGGAGCTCTGGCTGGAAGATAAAACTAGTTCATGCAAAGGGGGACCATGTGTGCTTGCCTGCAGCTGCCCTCCTCCAGCAGAAAGATTATCTCAGATAAGCAAGAGCAGGGTAATGTTCAACAAATTAGCTTGACTGATGAACCCTGAACTCTTGTCAGTATTAATGCCTTCTAAGTTAAGCAGGCCCAGGCTTTATTATGGGGACTTATCCTCAGAGGCCAATGCAATATAACCTATTTTTTCTTACAGATTTCATGTAGGAGGAGCTCTGGGTATTCTCCAAAGATCCCAACAGGCTTTTATAGATGGTTGGTTTGTTTGAGGTTTTTTCCTAACCTGAATAAGCCAGTGTACTGACAATGCCTGGAGCTGAGCAGCTTTGGTGGTGCTGTGGGTTTGGGTATCCTCTGTTAAGCTCTTTGCATAAGGACAGGTTTTGTTCTGTGTTTGCACTGTGTTGAGGAGCCTGGAGTGGCTCAGGCCAGGACCAGTCTCTAGGCAGCAGCCAGGTGCTATTTGGGCATTTTGTGGAGGTTTTCTCAGAGGGAGATAAAAAAGTGAAAGTCTTCCAGACTGTCCTGACAGTGGAGTCAGCCTCCTGCCACATAAGGCTCCCACTGCAAAGGAGGATTCATGGACTGTAGTGGAGTGCAGAGCTAGGTGTGTTGTGGTGGCAGTGTGCTTTCTGGGGTATGAAAGGTGAGAATCCCCTATTCTGTTTGCCTGTCCTTTCTCAGGAAGGCAGCCTCCTCTTTAGCACCAGCAGGGGACAGCAATGAAGGGAAGGCAGCACAAGGAATCTGTGTGATTCCACCCGCCAAAGGTGGTGGGAGAACCTGGGTTGATGGGTACCAGCTGCTGGGGTTGATGGGCTGAGACATCCAAGAGGACACCACTGGGCATCTAAAGTCTGGAACTGAGCTTTGCTTTAATGCATTTTAACATGCTGAAGAATCATTTCATAGTTCAGGTCTTTAAGTGATTTGGGAGGTGAGATGTGGGAGAAAATCACTCACTTCTCTGACTCTTCATTTCCTCTCTTATCCTTTCATTCATGGGCATTTCTTTACTCCATGGAGAAAAGCCATGGCTAAAAAGGAGAAACACACCTTAAATACTTGCTGATATGTATTTGAAAACCATCTGGAGCAAGTGGAGTAATGGGTGTCAGATGTCAACTCTCCTGGGATGTTAGCAAAGGAATGGGAAAAGTCGGTGCTCTGGCTTTACTGCTTGTCTATGGGCTCCCAGTGCTTCTGAGGTACAAGAACAAAGATCAGCCTTTTCTTTGAGTTCCAGCATCTGCTGGAAGGGGCCTTAAAGATACTGTTCCCACGAAGGAGAGAATGTTTGTCCTGTCACAATGTCAGATTCTTTTCCTGTCCTCTTCCCAATTTGGTGTGTTGCTTGCATATCTCCTTCCCCAGGGTACTTGCTTGGTTTCAGTTGCCTAAGGGGCAGATTGGGAGACAAGAAATCAAGATTTGTATTCTTGCCTCTGCCAGAATATTCTTGTGACCTTGGGCAAACTTATTTCTGTGCAAGACTGAAATAATGTTTTATATAATGCTGGCAGTCATTCCATATTTCAAAGCGGTATTAGGAAGTTGGTTCACATTTACAGGACTCAGACCTGAACTGAATTTGCTTAGGCTGGTTAAGGGAACCTGAGGTTGAGACTTGGGTTCAATCTGTTCAGTTCATTTTTGAGATTCTTCTGGGGAAGCTGCTCAAACTGAATAATCTTCCCAGCAGATAGGCTAAAATATCTATGTTTATTCTGGAGGAGTAACACCAATAGTGTATATGTATCTCTATATATAGATAGATATAAAAATTCTCAAGAAATGTGTAGACTTCAGTGGAAAAGCTATTTTTGTTACAGAAAAGGCTCAAAAAGAAAATATCCCTGGAAAGCTGTGCTGTATTCATTGAATGTTGCTGTGTGTCTTTGCTTCTCATCTGCTAGCTGGAAAGGAGTGCCAAACAAAAGCCTTTTTGTCGTGAAAATCACCCACCAACCTCTGCCAACTGTCAGTCAGAGAAACAATAAGTTTGAGAGCCAGATGTGCCACCCACCAAAAATGGGTATGTGAGATTGGGATGAAGGATGGAGAAAGAAATTTGCTCCCATAATAGTCCACCACAACAGTGCAAAAGCAGCTCTGCCAGCATTGCTCTTCTCTCCCATCAAGGGAGATGATGGGACCATCTGGCTTTCTCTGGGTTCAAGTTTTCATGGGCACAGTTCCCATCAACGCCACAAAACGGAAATAATTTGTTCCCAGACCTGATTGCAGCACAAGTTGTAATTGAGTCCTTGACTTACAGTCTGGATTGGGCCATAGGCTAATTTAGAATGAACCAAGAATACAGATGGGAACAAATATGACACAGGAATGTCATAGGTTGAAACTAAATCTGGCCACAGCTCATAAATGAAAATTTGAAATCAAAAATCCCGTCAGGCACACAGGAGTTTTATGAGGTGGTTCTTGTTCACGTGATGCAATCTCAAGGTTTAATGCCACCAGGAGTAATGAGTTTTCACCACTTCCGTTCTCCTTCCTGATGTTAGCTGGTACTTTTGGGAACTGAGGGGCCTCTGATGATACTGCACCCTACGTGTGTCCCATGGCAGCTTCAAATATGGGACCTGAAAACAGTGGTAAGTGCACTGGATTGAGCTGAAGGTGCAGTTGAAAGGGACTATCCAAGAAAGCAGCTGGTTGCTTGAGGTGTATCCTGGAATTATTGGAATAACATCATTTGATACTGATGCTGCAGTTCTTTGAGACTGACTTCAGGCTATTCAGACGAGTCATCTGCTCAGCAAACCCAGAATTACAGTGCCATGTGCTTAGTTTGCCTGAATGGATAAGCAAAAGGAGTAACCAGTGACAGTCAGTTACTGCACTGGAGCAGGTTTAACAGAGTAGAGCATCAACAGGGGCACTGCCAGTGGTTTTTCAGCATTTACTGGAACAGTGGTAATTTTGAAGCCAGAAAAATATTTCACAATAGAATTAATTCCCTTTTACCCTCAAAGAAATGTGTACAGCATAATAATGTTATAGGTATTATGTAACGCAGCTATACTTTTGTATACATTGGCATACATTGGCTGGCATACATTGAGCTCAGGATTCCTGCTATCCAGCAATTTCCAAATACTTTGTTAGGCATGTCAGATCACTGGCCTGCCTAAGAGGTGCTCACCTGACCCAGCCTAGCGTACTGTGGTACGTGTCAGGGGGATGTGTGTGTTCTTTTGTTTTTAACCAGGAGGGTTGCAAAGCTTCTTGTGACTAGGCTGCTGTTCTTGTGAGAGGAATAATTTTTATACAGCACAACTTATTCCCTTCCTGCTCAGCAAACTGTGCCTCTCTGCTGGGTACAGCTGGGATTCTGCCAGCAGCACTGGGGGACTGGTTAATGCAAAATGTAATCTCCCTGGGTAGGGGAGATGCCCTGGGTACTTGGGATTCTCATTCATCACAGCATTCAATTGTACTTTGACCATACATAACCAGGGAAGAGTGGCTGATAAAATCCCCTTCTCAATGATTGAATTTAAAAGCTATGTGGGCTGCAGCTTTAACTTCATCATCTGTGGTTATCGTTCCATTATCCATAGATATCAGATATATTCAGTTCCTCCCCAACTTTCCAAAAACATTGATCAAAACAGTTCTGTGAGGCTGAGCTGGCCATTGCCCAAAAATATTACATAAGAGCTGTACAGCTACTGAAAAAAAACCAGCAGAGCATCTCCATCAAGGCTATAACAAGCTACAGACTTATATTTCCTCCCTCTCTCCCTCCACAACTCCCCTCTGCCTCAAGAGAAATTTCTTGATATTTCCCAGTGATGGGGCAATAATATGCTACTCCTTACAAAGCCAAAAAACTGTTTGACTCTAGCACAAAAAGCTGCAAACCAGCCTTTCAAAGGATAATAATGCTTTAGTGCAGCTACATACAGAACAAAAATTGTTTGAGGTGTTGCTGTAAGGGAAAGAAAAAAAAAACTTTCCAAGACAACCTTATGTGGGTAAAGTAGAGAAGAGTTCTTTTACTTATAGGGCTTTGGGGTACAGAATATAAAGGAG